>JAUBNY010000290.1:1214540-1230493 GCA_032275445.1 Crypturellus soui
CACAAAAATTGTATTGTAAGAAGTCGGTGGTATTTCTTTCACATCTGTTCTTCAGAAAATAAGAGGAAGAGCCAGCCAATATTCATATTATTGACTGGTATGGGTTATTAGTCACTGTTTAACAACTGTAATAATATGCTTTTTATAAAATTTGAAGTTATTCCATCTTTCGTATCTCTCCTGCAGAATATTTTTAGCTGTTTTGATGAAGGTTTGATAGAGACACATCAAGAAACAGCATATGCTCCTGGGAAAATACAAGTCCTCAGTCTATCAGAAAATGCTTGGGTTTGTTGAATCATCAATCAAGTTTCTTAAACTTGCTGTCTGTGGGCCCAATCCTGTATGGATAGGAATGAATTGGTGTTTTCTTAAAACTCATTTGAGGAAAGAAAAAGCCCATTGTGGATGAAAGAGAGCCTGAGGTTGGAGTTCATTATGCCCTGCTTGTCACTGCATAAGGCAGTCTTGTTCCCTTTGACAATCAGATTGTAGCCTAAGTTGTAAAGCTGCTATAATGTATTTTCATATGCAAGCTCCTCTATTTGTACAGTTTTTTAGCAAAGACTATCAACATAACTAATGTTAGCTTATGGGATGCCAGAATGAAAGCAACTATTGAGCTCTCTAACCATCAAAGGCCAAACAGAGCCCTTGCTCAGAAGCTTTGATTTATATGATCCTGAATCGACTTACACAGTAATAATAGCTCATTCTTTCTCCTGTGCCTCAGACCTTCCAACGGCGCTTACACTTAGTATTTAGTGAGTTTGTGTTACCACGGCAACCTTTAAATCAGCTGTAAGCTTGATTTTCCAGCATCAGATTGCACAACTCTTGCACTTCTTTTTGCTCACCACCTCAGCACCTCCTTGAGCTTTCCAGGTGTCTTGAGATTTCGCCTCAGAACTGAAGATAACAGCAACGAAAACAACCAAGACATAGCTCCACCTCTTGTCGAACAGCTGTCGCATTTATTTACACTCTTTTTAAAACCAGCTTGCAATTGATTTAACAGTAGTTGCATCTTCTTTCCTTTTAGGGGGAGCGCACACTGAAAGTCATTGGTCCAAGACTAAATCTTTCTATTTTCAGTTACTGCTCTGTCTTATCTCTACCCTCCTCTGTATTACTGAGATTAAAATGAACATTTTACAGCAACAGACGCTCAAATAACATCTACTATAAAAGATGTGGAGTTCAATTTCCATTGGTAAAATCCTTTTAACTTAGCCTTATCCTCTTTAGGAAGCACCCAATCTTAAACTGTTTTCAAGGCCTTCAAGATTTGATCCTAATTTTAAATTACTGGTCAAGAATAATAGACAAAAACAAAGTAAGAGCCTTGTTTTCAAGATTCTAGTATCAGTTGAATTCTTCTCCATGATAGTATATTAACATCTGAATTCTATTTTGAGTACCGCTATTTTGGACAACCATCAAGTGTACTGCATATTTTGTTGAAGTATATTTGTAGTCCAGAAAGTTGAAATTTGATTCTGTGTAGGCCAGCAACCTAAACATTTCTAGTACATAAAAACTCTTTTTTTTAAAGAATGTCTAGGCAATTACATTAAAAATCAGCAAGTTGACACATGTCTCTAAAGATGTACAGAACATTTAGACTTATTTGCCTATATTCAGTCAAATATGTGTACTATCGCATCTTCCAGATCTACCCATTTGAATTGGATCAGGCATATGCACATAATCATGTTTCTGTCAAACCAACCAGAGTATGTTACAAAGAATTTATGTTGCTGGTGTGTAACAGCTAGAAGAGGGAGGATGATTCTCATTATAGTAGGAAACTCATCATGATTTTTCTAACTAATTTGATTTGGCAGATTCAGTTCAAGCCAGATTGATACTTTACATTAATCATACAGCTAAGTGACAGACCTGAGAAAAGAATCAAAGCTTGACTTTTTTTTTACAGACCATGGATATGTTTTGCAGCCTATTTTAACTGTCTGTTACAACTCTCCCTTTCCATTTAAAAAAAACAAAACAAAACAAAACAAAACAAAAAAAGCATCCCCAAATACAAATAAAACCTACATTTTGTTTTATCTTTCACATAAAAAATAATAACTGGTGTTGGCTTCTCATGCTTACAGACCACTTGAATGCAAAACAATTGTATTCTTAAAAATTCAGCAGAACTATGTGTAATGAGGCACAAAGACTGAGAGTCGCAGATGAAGCTTTCAGAGGTGTTCAGTGTCAGCTGAATCACCCTTACGTTGAAGTCAAAAGAAGAACGATCCCTGCAGTCAGGAGGAAAGTTTAAAGTACATTGACAGGGCAGAGATATGACATGATTTCTCGGCCATTTAATCCGCCTTCTTTTTTTAGGAAGTGAACTGGAGGACACTTGATCTAGCCTAACACAGCACAGCCCTGATCCCTCCACTGAAATGCTAGTATTAACACTGCTGATCCTGAACCCAATGGTTCAGTTCAGAAAAGAAGAAAGAATGTCCTTTAGCAACTGTTGGTTTAGTGCCTCTGCCTGTAGGATAACCACAAAATGTCACACAGTGACTGCTTTCAGACACTATTACAATGCCAATTTTCAGGATATATTTTGTGAAACAAATATGTTCTCTTCACAGAAATAGAAAAAAATAAGAAACTGTAAAAACATTTATTCCCCTGTTCTCTGCTTAAGGTTACTTTGTTGGGTTGAATATTTCTGTGTTTTCAGTTAGAACACAGCATCTTTTCATGATGAAAAATTACAGGAAATACTAACTGTACAGAGCCACTATTTTCTTTAAAAGCATCTTCATTAAAAATTACAGCTCATTACCTCATGTGTGCCATTTGCAACATATTGTTTGCTTAATTTACAACATACTTTATTGTATCCAGAATCCACTTAGTATAACCCCAAAATGATTTTGTTCAATTATGTTATAGGCACGTTTTGCCGGTATACTTTGAATTATGTGAGTATTGATGTACTTTTCCATTCTATTTGTGGATTTGCCAACAATACCAACTACACTCACATCCCTGGCAGCAGAATGGACCATTTGTATTCTAACTGACTCACAGCAGAGATGAAAGATGACATAAAACCATTTCAATAAACACCTAAGTGCTACATTTAGACCTTGGTAAGATGATAGCTCTCTGATTCTGAATCTGCTCTTATTAAGCAACTAGAAATGTAAAGTAGATCCTGTAATTTTAATACAAAAGCAACAGAAACTTCATTACTGCTCCTTTGTCAGAGATTCTGCTTGGAAAGCTGGGTATTATGATGTGGCACTTAAAACACTGGACAGTAATATATAGTTGTAATATCTGTAAGTCTCAAAAAAAATCATGAAGCTGGATAAAAATTATCCTTATTTCATGGATGAGGTGGAAACAAACCAACAGAGAATAGCATAGTTGACTTCCCCCCAGTCTCAAAGACATTGCCAGATTTAGGAACAGACCTTACATCTGACCAGAGTTTTTTCCACATGGCTCTGTCGCGTTTGCACAAAAGCCATGGACACTACATTCCAGCTGCTCACTCAGAGCATATTCAGAATCAGGGGACTATCAGCTTACAAACAGCTAAATATAGCCCTCAGATGCTCATTGAAGTGGCTCTATGGTCATCTTCCCTCTGGCATGAGACAGTTAGAATAGAAATGGTCCATTCTGCCACTAGGGATGTAAATCCTGTCATTTGGCTTCACAACAGTAAAGTTACTCCCTTGCCTCAAAGCACTGGAAACCTGGTGTGAGTATGCTGTCTTCTGGGGTACTTTATAATGATTCTCCTCTATACTATGAACCCAACATATCTGACAATGTAAAAAAGGCTTCTTTTATTTAAACTCCAATTTTTGTTCTTTTTCACAATTTTATGTATTTATTTAATAATCAACTCTAACATAAAGAATCAAACACACTTTGCTTTTCTTGTAAAGCATCCCTTCCTAAAGAACTGCTATTAGAAAGACTGAATGTGTAATTACTAATGATTCACTGAATACATGTAATATTTTCTATTAAAAGTCCTTAAAGTGTTTTTAAAACAATAATCAGAGGAAGCTCCTCAGCATGAAATCTACATTTAAATCATTTTAAAAATTATAATACTACATCTGCTCCAAAGCTCCAGCGCTGATGTTTGTGATTTTACAACCACTATTTCCTATTTCTTTTAAAAATATTTTTCTCTCCCCTGCCACTGTGTCAAAGGCTCAGGCAAAACAGGGGAAATAGACTATTTATGTAGGGAAAACAGTGAAACACACACAGCTTAAATGACCTGGTTCTCTCTTTTCCTTACTCTGGTGTACTCAGTTTTATTTTTATGTTTGATAAAATTAGCATTTCCACTAAACACAGTGAAGGAAAAATATTTATTAATTTGGTGGAGGTTACAGGCAATTCAGACCCACTGGGCTATTGGATGTAGATACTCTTTTTTTCCTTCTCTCCCGCCCTCTGCTCCTCTGCGGCAGTATTTCACCTAGTCATCTGAGCTGCTGTTTGTAACAATAGTTCTGAAAGCTGAAACAGTTCAGAGGAAGTCAGAATATTCTATTTTTTCTGGGCTACCTTTATGCCACTTAGATGGTTTTAAATATTTAGTTCCCTGGCGCACAGGCCCAAATCATTTTTGCTAAGAATTCTTGTGACCTTTTCTCCTCACTATCCAACTCCTGGTGGTATGTACATGTGAATAAAACTGACTCCTAGCATGATCCTGGTCATTAAGGCATGTATGTTCTGAAAGAGATATATGTGTTAACTGAAGCTAATAGAGATAACTTCATTCTGTTTCACCTTCCAAGAAGCCTGTCCTTTTCTCTCTGCCCAGTTGTGTAACACCCCACTCCTTCGTTTAATATACATATGCTTTTTGCCAAGAAAATAATCATAAAGGTGTGATACCGCTCTGAAAAAAAACAAGTAAGATTCTCTCCGAACTATTCTGAAATACTGGAAAAAAATGAGCTTTATGCGTTGAATAGAATAAAATAAGAATGAGAAAGTAACAGATTTCAGATCTTATCCCAATTTGTATTCACGGTACTGTTTAAATTACATTTAAACAAAGGGAAAGATAAAAGTTTGTTGCAGACCTAACTAACATATAAAGGCATTTTTTCTTGGTTTAAATTAAGAAAATGCTCTTGCTATCATTTCCCAGAGCTCTTACTGAGTTTGCTTTTTGTTATTGTTGTTCTTGTTTCTTTGTTTTTAAAGTACCAGTTCCCCGAGTACAGCTATTTGGTAAAAAACTCCACATTCATTCTTTTATAGAAGGAAATATCAAGGTAGCTACCTTTTGTGTTTGCAGAGAAAATTTCTGAAAACTTAGTACATTATAAAATTTGTCTGCTTTTTACTAGTTGAACTTAAAAAATAATATGCTTTTTGTTTTAATTTTCACCCTAACTGTATCTACAAGTAATCATTCTGTTACACGCTTCTCTTCTGGCATGGGCAGCTCTGTTGATTTATGTGCGTCTCTACTTTTCCTGACTTACTATAGAAAGTGGCATTTATTCTACATGTAAGGTCAGTAGTTTATAACTGCTAATGCAACTAGTAGGAAAGGACTAGTTAGTTAAAGCTGTTGAGACAGATGGAGATTTTACAAACCAGTGGGCAAATTCCAGAGTTTAAAACAGGGAGAGCTACTGTATCACTCTTTCCCAACACAAATAAAAGTCCAAGAACACCTAAAGGATGGTCTATTCTGTTCAACCTAGACCATGCAAAAGTAGAACTTCACAAAGCTCAAATTCAGAGGTATAAAGCACGGAATTTTAAAATGCGAGTAAGTGTATTCTTTACAAATTTAGAGAATTCCTTTGGAGGGATGGGGTGGGATCCCCCCGGCCCTGCCACAGGATCAGTCGGTGCGGGTGACAGGTCTGGGCGCTTTTGGTGTAAATCACTAGTATAGAGAGGCGTCTGCTGGGCGAGCATGGCCCAGGCCCTCGCATGGGGCTGCCCCCAGTGCCCACAGCACCTCCGGGATGGAGGTGGCCCCTGCGAGGCATCTCCTGGGGGTGGAAGGGGAGCGGGCACACAAAATGGTGGCTCCGCATACAAAATGTCTGCTCTCAAGCACAAGGATGAGGCTGCCATAGCTGGAGAGCGGACATGCCAGTAAGGAAGAGCAGACAAAGCTAAAAAAGCAGAGAGAGCTCCCCAGAATGCTATAAGGCACTTTTTTCTCGACCATAAGAACGATGCTCCCTCAGGAACCAAGAAGTGCCAGTCAGCAGCACGCACGCACTCAAGGGGAAATCGTGAGGAGGAAGGTGTTGGGAAACGCTGTGGACACGTCTCTGGGCCACCCTTTAAGGCGAGATTCTGCTCAATACCGGCAGGCCTCTGGAAAGAGGGATCTGGGGAAATTTAAAGCGTCAGTGAGGCGAGAAGAGCATTTAAAAAAGGGTCAGCTGCCTTGTTAGTGGAACTGAACCAGAAGGAGATGAGGTGCTTTGATGGGCTTGGGCCCCGGAAGGGCAGAAATGTGCTAAAGCCTGAAATTTTGCTGCTGTGGACCTCAGCATGTAGTAGTATGTGAAGACACTAAGATGGTGACAGGATGCTAAAATCATGGGCTACCTAAGAAGGCCTGCAGTAAGGCACGTTTACCGCGCTTAGTGTGTTTCTACCAAAAAAAATTTAAAAAAAAAGTTTTTTCTCTGTGCTTGCCTTAGGTTCCCAAAGGCAAGGACAAATACCAGGTTTTCATTTCAGTAGCTGCTCTGTAACAGCTCTGTGGCTTCATGTGAAAATAAACACAGCAGAAGACGCACAAAATCTGCATTATGCACTCCATGTGGTAAACAATGTCTTTGGCTGACTAACGCTGCCTGGACATGGCTCTTGGACTACTCTAAAAATACCTGCGATATTTGTTGTCCCATCAGTAGTAATCCCTTTCCTGGAGTAAACAGATAAGTACACTTTAGAAAAAGAAAGAATGAGCACATACAAAATTATAAACAGCCAGTTACCAGAAAGGGCTGGTTCTGATATTAAATAACGAGATGAAGGAACTTCCCAAAGGGCTCTTTTCCAGTAATTGAAAATTGTATTTAGCACTAAAGAAAAAGTCTTCTGTGGGAGAAGAAAGGGAGAAGACAGTGTTGTGGAAGACAGGAGCTGAATGATAACCTTGGGGTAAGACTCACGGTGACTCCCTAAATTGGCTTTAGCAGGCACAACAAAAACTATGGCATAAAGTGTTACATTATTATTATTATTATTATTATTGTAAGTGGCTCATGCTTCCCCGAATGAAACTCTTTTTTACTAGATGCATGTGGTTCAGTGTGATGGCTATTAACGATATGGTAAAAGCCCTGCTGGGCCAGCTGCCATGTAAATACAGGAAGGTACTGATGCTTTAACCATCAAGACCTCCAGCTGGAACTGAAAATACCCGTGAGATGCTCCATTACGCCCGAAGGAGTCTCGGCTGGGAAGCCGCGTGTGCTTGGTGAGCTTGTGTTCGTGTGCGCGGGGTGAGCTTACCCTTGACACAGGCCTGCACTTGGCCGTACCACTCGCCGCAGCTGTCGCAGAGCAGCGTGAAAGCGCTCTCCTTGTTGCCCATGATGTAGCCCTGCGCGCAGACGTACAGGAGCTCGTCCCCCATTTCAAAGCCAGTGTGACCGTGCAAGATGGTGTGAGGGAAGGACGGCGGGTCCCCGCAGGGTTTGTCTGAAAAGAGAAGGAAAATGAGGTTGCAGAGACCGTCTGACGTCTAATACACCTTTAATTGCCCTGCTAACCAACTATAGTGCTAAAATTGTAATCAGGAAGACAAATGCACAAAAAGACACAGAACTCATGCATTTCATCTAGTTCATGCCCTCATACTCTTCAATAAGTAAGTACAGTTGTGCTTGGGAAGTTATATACAAAGCTCTATCTATCTGGGATGTGACATATATCTGGTGGGGCTTTGTTTTCTGTAGGTTAGCCAAGGAAATCAAGCTGTAGGTATCTTCTCTGCCTGCTTCTGCAACATGAATAAGGGCTTGTGTTGGTTGGAATTGAACAGCTCAAACTTGAACACAGCCATTTTTCATAACTGCAAAAAATGTTGTGAAATTGAAATTGTTTGAGAGTAGCACTTTAGTGTCTACTTCACTGTAGTAAGCCATCAGAGGCTAAAAAATGAACCATTTTCATTTTTCAAACTATTTCTAATCTTCCTTTACTTCTTACAATTAGAAGTTTCTTCCCAGATGCTCAAATTTTCCCCAGAAGAGATGCCTAACCTATAAAAAAATGGCCAGAGGTAACATAGCTCTGATCTCTGTGAGAATTGAGAGAGCTAAATTTATCAGGATACAAAATCTAACAAGATGTTGTTTGACAATTTTTCTGCCTGCAGCACTAGGAACCAAGAAATAAAAATGACTGCAAACAAAAATGAAATTGATTTATTTGAATTTTCTTTTTCTGCATGAAAGAAAGGCATCAAGCAAACTGACAAATGTCAACATGAGCGTAAACTAAATTTTATCTCAAATTTTTCATCTTTCAAAAACCTTGTCTATCGTTAGTGATGTTGCTGATCATCTAGGGAACTGCCAGGACACTGTGGGTTCTCTTCTCCCAGAGGTGCTCCCCGAGTAGTCCTCGAGTAGGTTATTGCCTTTTTCTCCAGACTTTCTAAAGCCCTTTCTGAAAGGGTTATCTCTCAATTATGGAAATTGCAGTTGAATAACAAAGATTCTGTTTCTTGGTAAGACTTTTGTTTTGAAGCTGAAAGAGCTGCCTTCGAGACTTCCAGAGTTTCTGATACAGTTTTTCCCGTAACTTATCTGCTTATGAACCAGGCATAGGTACATACATGCTTACTTTGTTAGCTGTTAGCCTTGTTATGAAATGAACATCTTATGATAAATATGAATTCTCTCTGAGAGTTATTTTGGACCAGAATTTTAGAAATTGCCTGACAAACCTGGCTAATCCCTTCTAATTGGGTGTGCTGAAAAACATCTGCCACTAATTTAAGGGACACATTACTGGAGTCAAAGCTTTGAAGTCTCTGTGCTGTACACATACTTATACTGTCTAACACCTTCTGAGGCTAGTGGGAGTTATGCACACACACTGACAGAAAAGAAAACAAGCCCTTGTGGCTGCACAAGGCTCAGATTATGTACAGTCTCATGCCGGCTTGGCATCTGAGGAAGTGAGGAGTAGTTAGCAACTAATGCGTTTCCTGTGAACTGGTAGGATGAATAGAGTTTGATGTGGATGAAAGGAATAAAAAAATACTTTATTGCCTCATAGGAAAGCTACGGACCCCTGCATTTTGTGTATTTTATTTATGTTCTCACTTTCATCAGTACAAATAGGAGCTGTGTGTCTACTCTGAGGAAGTATTTATTCCAAGGTTGTATGGGACAATTATTTGTCAGAGGGTATTCTTATCTACAGAGCCTTGCTTTTTAGGCATGTGGCCGGAGCGGAAAATTAATGCTTACAGTACTTAAACACATTTACCTTATGGCAAACACATTCAAAAAGAACATTATAACCTATCAGGAAAGAAAGAAAACTGAAGGGAGCTTTACTGTAGAATTTGGCAACAGAGATAATACCAGAGAAGATAGAGATCCTGAAAGAGCAGTTTGGGTATGTAAATGGAAGGGAAAAGAGAGCTTTAAGAGATGCTCACAAATAAACATTGTAGGTGGAACTTGTGAATTTCTTGTATGAGACTTTCTAAGGTTGTGTCTTCACAGTGGAGCCCATTGAGGTGACTGAAGGACAACACAAACTGAAAGCTGATAATCTGCAAGGGCGAGCTTGAGTTTCAACATGCATGTTGCTGTTGCTCTGTCTTGTGGAAGATGTATGGGGATTTTTAGAGTTGCATCTTATTTAAGTTCTTAGTGTTGCTGTAATCTCAGCTGCTAGGACAACTCATCCTCAGGATTTTGTCATACTTGTTCTCTCTGGTACGTGCACAGAAGAGATATTGGCCCATTAAAATGAGAGGGGATTTCTGGGGACACACTTAAGGTTTTTGTTTGCAGCCTTTGTACCAGGAGGTGGCAAAGCATGGGTTTGTTTGGAGTAACAGTCTGTGCTCAGTGTTGGCATTTGGGCAGTTTGCATGTTGGAACAGAGGAGGCAGATATGGGCCATGAAGCGTGACAGAGGGTGTGTTGGCAGCAGTCTGTCATTAGGAGGAACAGCAGCGCTCTTTGTAAGGAGATTACAGAGGTTGCCTGCAGTGGTGACCGCGCTGGATGAGGACCCCACTCCTCCTCCTGTGCTGAGCAGGGTCTGAAGTCTCCACGGGGAGCACTGCTTTTCAACCCATCTAATCTGCCACAAATCTGGCACGTTCTGTTGGTGCTTGCTAAAAGATGAGCCCAATGCCCGCTTCCCAGTAGAAGAGCTCAATGTCCTGTTGAGTGGTGAATGTTTTTGCCCTGCACTCAGGCCCCCTCCAGGGGATCCCATGGTCTGCCTACTTGTGAGAGATCACATCCTTGAACTTAGCAACTCTGAATCCAGCTCTGAAAATTTTGACCCTTCCTAAGTTTAGTGCAGGGAGTGCTAGTGTCCTCACATTAGCTGCATGCAGTGGAGTTGGCAGGGGGCCTTCTGGATGCTCTTTTACGAAGAAGAGATTTTGCAAATACAGTGAACCAAATACTGATTGTGAGGTCAAATAGAGTATAATAAAGTCAAAAATCTAATAGAGCTCCATACACTGATAGCAGACTTCTAGTAAACAAGGATGGGTTAGGCTATGCAGCAAAAAGCATATCACAGATACATGGAAATGTAGAAGTACATAGGAGATCCTCCTGCCAGCATTAATTTGGCATAGACTATCTCTGGTGAAAATCACTAACATAATCAATAAACCACTAAATATACATGGGTAGAATTCAGGGGAGAGGCAGAATATGAAATCTGAATAAATGCCACAGTGAAGGTAAAAGAGTGCTTAGCACAGATATATTAATTAAGTTTAGTGATGGTTACAAATCTCATGGAGAACCAATAGCTTTTCTTTAAAAGTGATTTAAGATACATCTTGTTAGTACAGTTAGCACATTCAGTCGTGACTGGCTTTTAGGAATTATGGTCCCTCTGAAGAGTAACTTTAACTCCAAACCATATGTGGAAAGGAGTTTGTGACAGATGATCTTTGGCAAAGAGTTGACACAATACACTTTAAAGAAACAACATTCCCCCTCTCCAATCTAGTTTCCTCCAGAAGTGTTTTCTTAACTTAAACTAGAAGCATGTTATAAGTTTGTAAGGGTTTTTCAAGACAGCTTGGTAAAATATTGTTTACAGAAATGACATCAATGGAAAATTTTTCAACACAAAAAAGAAGCAAATTTCCACTCCATTTGATAGAAGCTACTCAAACATGAAAATCTACAATGCACTATGCACTATGATCTGTAAACTCGCTTGAAACACCTTCTTTGATATAAAATATCCCTTTTTACAACAGTTCAATTCAAGAACATTTTTCCAGGGAGACCACTGGAATTCGTAGGATATCATCTTGTCATTAGGCAATTAGAAAAAGCAATCATAATATTCAACCCTGTGAAAGATAAGTATGGATGTTTGCTTTAATTCTTGACTGCAGAGAAGCTGAACTGTATGGATTTCTTTTCTTGGGAGGGGAAGGGAAATAAAAATATTGAGTTAAAATAGAGTACAAAGAACTAAAATTTAAACAGCCAATGTAAGTGCTGCTTGAAAGCTGCTGGTGTTAGGATGCCAATACCTCTTTCATCAGATAGAGCTGGTAAGAATAAGTTCATTTATTAGTTTAAATGACATCACCAGGTAGCTGGAAATTCACTGTCAGCTATATGCAAAGCTGTGGAAAAGAAAACCGTAGCAATGAAAAAGAAAAAAAAACTCATATTCATTGCAAAATATGACAAGAAATGGATTAAATATTACATACAGCAAATTGTAGTTTGATGGCTCTTTTAAAGTGTATTTAAGATGTTTGTCATAAAGAATACCTTCATTTCTTTTCTTTTTTCTTACTGCTGAAAAAGGCAAAATGAAATAGATACATGATCCACCAACTTTTGATGAGTTCCTGGAGCCAGCAGTTATGTTTAAAATTTGATTTGCGTTTATGCTGCATGCTACTACAAATTGCTGCCTGTTGAGTTTTTTTATGATGGCAGCAAATCAAAGCCTTATGGAATAGAGAGCTTTCTTGTTGTCTGTGAATATCAGTAGATCACAGAAGGAAAGAATCTTTAAACTTACGAGCTAGTAACCAAGATCTTTCCATTGTTGCATTTTAAAAAAATACCAAAAAGACAACCAAGATGATTGTCTACATATGAAAGTGAATTGTTTAAAAAAAAAAAAATAAAGGCCTGGTAGTAAAAATTCTAGGTTCATAGTTTTCTTGTTTTATCTCTTTTATATTTAGAAAAAAATTCTTATGATCATAGGTGGAGTACAGTTAAATATATACCCTGTGGGCCAGCTCTGGCTTACATAGGATATTTCATTTTCAAAATAGGCAGAATTTAATGTATTTTTAGATAATTTTTGGTCCTCAGGGCAAAGAGAAAATTCTTCTGATCCCCATGAATTCTAAGTTTATACAGAATTGTCTTACTGACTGATGACTCTATAAAACATTTTTTCCAAGAAACTGAGAAGACATGCAGTTATCCACCCTCCGAAGTGTGCAGCTATACACACAGCAATCATAAAATATTTCAGCTACATCTTGCCCTGTAAAATATGACTTACTATTAAAGACTTGCATGATTCTTCTGTGTATATTGAACAAAAACTATTTTAGAAGCACGAAAAGAAAGGTATATATATGATTCATATGGCCATATATGGTTTAGATAGATCTCTCCAGACACACACACCACGACTGTGGGAATTCTGAATGGGGGGAATCTCATTTTACAAAATTCCGGACACTTCCTTAACCCACAAATAATATTCAATATTCATCTACCCCACTAGACATGCAGGGCTGTTTTTTTCAGTGACTTTGTTCTTTTCTCATACCAGCTGTAGACTAGTTTCATTGCCAGACAGCTTTGCTTATGCCTTTTATTCCAACATCTTCTATGCATGCTTTTTTTTTTTTTTTGCATATTCAAGGAGGAGGGGACCTTATTTTCATGTAGAAATATTTCTGTGTTTAAGTGGTATTTGCTGAGTGTTGTTGTCATGGTCATCCCATTTTGTCATCAGGAAGCTCCCTGCCTTGTACAAAGTAAGTTGTTAAAAATTGTCTCTTCTTGGTAACCAGTATAAATTTTCCCCTGACATTTAACTGCACAGCTTCTAAGTACTGTGCAGTAGTCCTTTTCAAAAAGATATTGTCGGCCTATTTTCTTATCGGCCCCTTGACTGTGAACAGTGAACAAATGCAGAATGCCAACATGTTCCTTCCCCGAGACCCAGCATCTACGTGTGGGCTGAGAGAGAGCAGGTGGAGGGAGACAGGGGAGCACAATGGAGCAACAGTGGTCAGAGCTATGATTTCAGCCCACCACAGCTGCCTGACCCCCGGCGAGCTTTTCCCTTTATGGGGGGTTGTGACAAAAGCGAGATTTGAAGGAACACAATGAGATGGTTTTGCGGATGTTTACAGGGAGCCGTCCCTATATGTGAGAAGCAGCATGGAGGAAAGCACAAAGGTGCTTGTGTGACACCATTACCAAGTGGGTGATGAAGCTGGTGTCGCTCAGAGCAGCACGGAGCCTCGAGCTAGCAGCATGGAAGTTATTCAAGAGGATGGTCAGACAAACTCTGCAATATTTGACTGGCTAGGTGTCCATCAAGCATGCATCAACCTGTCACATTTTTTACAGTAAAGCATTATTTTCATTCTCCCTACTACCACAAATGCTTTATTAAAATGTCCTCTTTTGTTGTGAGCTTACTATTTCCAAGCAAATGCCATCTGCTTCCCCTGCTTTCCTTTGAAGTCAGATGAAAAACCGTAATGAGGTTATCATTAATCTCAGAGATTTCTAATCTTCCTTATAAAGTCCTGCCTATCAGTAACATTTTTTTTGGCCCTTGGACTCCCATCTTTTCTTGTAGGTTCCTGCATTTGAACATCAAAAAGTTTAAGCATTAACTTAAGTTAAGAATAATTTAGTTTTCAAAATCAATCTTGATATCCCCAGTGGACTGGTCTACATTTGTTAATAAAGAGGAAAAAAATACAGATATTGTATATTGACACACACACAACCATGCCACGTTTTGTGGTTAGAAGCTAGACTTGTGAGTTACAGTGAGCTCAGTACTGAGTATGGGGGATGCTTCCAATATCTTAGTTATACTTGTACTTTTTTTACCATAAGGTATATTCTGCGAATACCAAAATGGATTCTTCCAAATTAGTAGTGCTGCTTCTAACTTCCTAAACTGCAGCAAAGAAGATAGCACCATTTATTTCCTTCAGCCAAAGTTTTTGTAGCAGTTGACAGGGGATTACTACAAGATTTTGTAAATGTTCCTCTTTGCCACTCATCAGCAGAAAAAAATAGAAGGCAAACTTCTAATGTTGCAAGACAGTGATAACTGCATTATTTCAATAGTATATCAGTGCTGACCTTCATCCTTTACACAAAAAGCATCATATTGGTCATTCTCAAAGGGATCGGTTTCAATTTTAACATCAATGGCTTTCACGCTCTGCTGTTTGCTGCCCGTCTTTCTGCATATAATTGTCCTAAAATAAAGAAGAAGAAGAAAAAAAAATAATCAGAAATCTTCAGGAGTTGTACATGGAGGTCAGATTTGGGGATTTTTTTTATCACAGTAGTCAGGGAATGGCATTGCCTCAGCTTAACTGTTTGAGAGTTGGGGCATAAGGCATTAGTGTGGGATGGCCTATGAAAGGAAGCCAAGGGAAGATTAGAATTTAAAAAATGCTAGTCATAGATGAGTTCAAGGCATAGGAAAAAATAAAGTAAGCTTACATTATTATACTCTATTATACTTACAAATATCAGACCAAATACCTAAGTATTTTAGGCCACATTCTCCTTTTACGTAACAGCAATACATATTCCTACCAATGACACCAGGAGATTGCCTGGATGAAAAATGATTAAAAATCTCTGGATTTGGTCTGAAGGACTTGTTTGCAGAAAGACTTTTGGTATTTTAGCATATATAACTATATTTGCTATTTTAATCTGCTACTTGTCTGTGGCCTTTTTGTGTTTCAGCTTCTCTGTTTGTAAAACAGGAATAGTAATACTTGCTCTCCTACCTGGCCATAGCACCCAGTTTTGTTGTGCTTAGGACAGTGTAAATGTATAGCCCATATATAGTGCTGTATATCAAAATGCTTTCAAATACATTTTCAAAATGTTTTCAAATGCATTTATGCTATGAAAAGTAACTCTCAGAAACTGTCAAGGCAGTAATGTATTTACAGTCTCTTTGTGATTTCAAATCAAGTCTGTTCCTATTACAAGTTAAATCCTCCTGTTAATTGCAAGCTGAGAAAAAAATATCCTGAGATATTTGGGAACAATGGTACATTTTATATATATATATATATATATATATAAAATTATTCCATAGGCACCAAGACAAGCTATTCTGTCTTGGAGATCAACCTGTGTTGTCTCCTATTTCATCTAATTTGGTCTTCAGTAACATCTAAACCATCCTGTTGTCCTTAATACACTCGAACAAATGAAATAAATTGATACTGGTTTTATGTCTTTGCAGGTGCCAAACATAAAGGAAGAGATTACAGATTATCTCCTTTCAGCTGTATCGGGTTCTTAAAATCCATGGCAATAAAAGACCAGCTTATTATAGAGGAAACTGGCTTTACTTTTATGCTGTAGGTTACAAAGGCTGGGCAAGTGAATTCAGCACAAATTTCTGCAGCTATTAATTGTGTGGGTTTTGTATTTCTGTGTGTGTGTGATCACTGGGTC
>JAUBNY010000290.1:1244669-1257910 GCA_032275445.1 Crypturellus soui
TTTTATCACAAAAGTACTACTATCTTCAAGCTGGAGTCCTAAGGCTCCTGGTTGAGTAGTCCGAACTTTTTAATATCACTTGTTGCAATGAAAAGACAGGAAAAAAATAAAAGATTATCTGAAATACTTTATGATATCACAGTCATTTCTAGTTCAGATGTTATCACTCCTCTATAGCCCATTACGACAATGTAGAGTAGTTGAGAACAGTTCTCTTTCTGCAATAGCATTAAGAGATGTATTGTCATAACTGTCTGCTTTAAATATGAGACTGAACGATGTTTCTATAAGGCACTACTAGTAGTATTACATCTGTTTATTTTTCAGAAAATGCGCTATGCTTTTGTTTTTGGTGGCTTTGAACTGCCACTATGTTTGAGCTCCCTCTCAGTTCTCTTCTGCTTATACCTCATAAGATTTGCTTCCTGTGGCATGATGGCAAGAGACGTGATGTGGAAATTTGTTCCCCAAATTACACGTACTTCTCTGGAACCTTTTCAAACAAATCTGGGCTCTGTGGCATCAAGATGAAGTCAGAAATTCACGGAAAGTGGCCTTTCTCAGGAGGTTTCATGCACATCTTGGGTTTATCAGGTTCAGAATGAAAAATGTTCTTGTCATAGTAACTTTCTTTAGGTTTCCCTTTGAAACCAGTGAACAATTTTAAGTTCAATGTAAGGCATAAATGCAAATGTATGAAGAGAGATGATGGTTAAGTTCCTTACAGCTTTGGAAAAGCTTAGCTCATTCTCTGAGTGGTGTGGGTAGTTCTTCCTACTGTTGAGTAAAAGTTGGACTCATAGTTATCAAGCAAAATTCACACCTGAAACCAAAGATAGTCTTTCTTTAGCAAGTAGTGACAGGCTTTTTAATACACATAGTCTCTACTGATCATTGATACTATAGGATTTTAATTATATATTTGGTGTATTGTCAAAAGAAAGAGTATTATTATTGTTTGGCACCAAAACTGTCAACAAGCAATAACTAAGTATAGTTTGCTTGTTTCTTTTTTAAAGCAAGGAATGTAGTCTGATTTAAAATGTATCCACAGCAGTGTATGTCCCAAGGTCACTAAGCTTTGTTTTAATCACCTTGTTTGAGTTCCTACATAACCGACACTGAGGATTTTCCCTAGTAATCACAGCACCTAGTCCCAAAATCTGTGGTTGAACTGGAGTAGGTCTTTTAGAAAGGCATTCAGTCAACAGTCAATGACTCCAAGTCATGGACGATTTACAGCCCACTGCATAGTGACCAGTGGATCATTACTCTCACTCCACCTTATTTTGAGTTTCAAATTTTGCTAAACTGAGCTTTTAACAACTGCACCTTATTATGCTTTTGTGACTGAAGAGCCATCTGCAGTCAGACATATGCAAACTTAAAATGGAAGCTCTTAAAATAAAAACAGGCTAAAATCTGTTGCTTTTTAGTGTTAGGAATCCCAATAGAATTAGTAGGATTTTCTTGGATACCAATGAGACAGATTTTGGCTAATTTATTTTAATACAATAGCAGATACAACATAAAGTTCTTTTGCAGAATATAAGCAGGGTTCAAAACCCATTAAAGTGAGTTCAAAGACTTCCACGTCCTTAGCAAGATTTGCATCGTGCTTGAAGAAGGAACATAAAGCTTCATAGCCAAATATGCTTTAAAATAAAAATTTCCCTCACAAATAATATAAAATGAAAGCACTTCAAGAGGCACAACCAGTGGGCCGAGCTGATGACACGATACTTCATGGTTCAAATGATGAAACATAATTGGTTTCAGCATAATAAACTTGGTGTAGAAGTTGCCTTTTGGGATTCTGTTTTATTTTTAAGTATTAAAGTCTTCAAATTTTAATATTTAAAAACAGGGTAGTGGAAGGGAAGATCAATTTTGTATAAGAACAATTTAAATTTTGTTTCTATGACTGTGTGTAGCAAAGGCTTGGATTATAGTACTAGTAAGCAAGGTGAATTCATTAAAACTGTGCAATTACAGACAAAAACTTGGTTAATTACCAGCTTTACTTAATGTTCATGAATGCAGAGTTTATTTCTGTGTACTTAATTCTAATTTTTAGAAATAACACATGACATCATGAGAAAAATAGTAAGATTGGGAAAACACCTTTTAATTCTCCTCAGAGAGGAGAACTCCTCAGCTAAATTCATTTTGACCTGAAATTTTAATTTGCATAAAGAGTTTGGGATCAAACAGTTGGGACTGTTTATGTGTGTGCTTTTGCAGTACATGAACATGCTTGCTCTGCTTTGTAAGTGGGAAACAGATATGCTTACACCTGCTACTCCAATGCAAGTGTATAGAGATATGAGAAAAGCATACTTTTTTTTGTCTTCTTTCATCTTGATTTACACCATTTTTGTAAAGAAGGAGTATAGTGGGCTTTTCTTCCCTTCCCCCCAAACTATTGATTTTTATTAATTATCTTTTTTACTAATTATTTGGGAGAAAGAACTACATTTCTCCCCCCAAAATTATTAATTATAATTCTCTTAATTATTATATTGTGCATCTAAACAGCTCTTATCACGGCTTCTTTTAGAAGAGGGATTTAAGTCCTTTATTTTGTTTCCCATTGAAATACATCTATTAACTACCTCTGTCCACTAATTCCTCTGATTTCTGCTTGGCAGGGGGATTATAGGGAATAAGTCCCCTACCTGAAGTACTGAATCTACCCTTCCTTCTACAGATGCATGTGTGCCATAACAAGAGTTGCGAGCACATTAAAGTGGTGACAAGACCATGATATGTTTAGAAATGCTATCGTTCCAGCAAAATTAAAATTTGGAATCAGTCATATGTGGTTCTGGGTCAGAACTAGGCAGCTCAGCTCGTCATGTAAATGTGCTGAGCTCTCAGGATCCGGGATGCTTTGACTGGCAGCCTCTGTAGTCACTTTGTACGGTCACTACCAAACAACTGGCTCAAGCAACGAGTCTTGCACGTAACAAAGAGTTTAGCCAATAGAATAACTTCACTCTGGAGCAATTTATAAAGTTTTGCAATTACTAAGTTGATTTTTTCACTTCAAGAATGTATTAATATGATGGATTAACTTCCATCATTCCCTACTGCCTTACTCTTCTGCAGAACAAGTATTCTGTAGACAGTTATAGTCAATAAATAAGGAGAATTTAGTTGCAGTGAAAGGACAAAAAGGAGGGAGTAAAAAAAAAGCAAAGGCAGTTCCTATACACTCTTTAGGAAGTCAGATTTTTGCCTTATTTCAGTGCAAAGGCAAAGAAGTTTCAAAAACTGTGCATTGACACTGCTGTAATTGAAAACTGTTAACATAAAAATCAGACAAACATATTTAAAACCTTTGTTTTTAAAGAGGTGGAGCTGAAAGTTCATTCTGATAGACAGAAAGTTACCCAGAAATGCTGCTACTTAGCTGCGTGAATCCTGTGCGCAGAAATAAGGCTCTGTGCCTCCCGTTCACGAATCTGGAACCTACGGGTCACTGCCACGGCTGAACAATTTTTGAATTTTGGGCTGCCTTTCCTGACTCCCTTTGCTAACCTATCCTATTCTCCCGCAACTCCACTGATCGCGATAGCAGATTAAGTTAAGACTAAGTTAAAGCAGGGACAGGCCGTGGAGGAACCTTCTATTTGTCTGATGCCGACCGCCAAAGCTATTAATAAGAAAATTTCCATTCTAACCAAATGGCAGCGCTAAACAAAGCTAGATTTTATTTCGGCATCTGCCTTTGCCTTTATGGATTCTATCTACACTGTGGCATATATGTGTTGTGGCAAATACTAGCCAAAAGAGATCAATTAAGCTTCAAGGCTTTACACCTTCACCAGACTGTGATGGTTTCCAGTTTTATTGTCTGCCCTGTGTCATTATTTGTGTGTGAGATAATAAAGTGAATGTTTTCCTCAGGGAAATATAATCTAGCCAGTTTCGGAGGTTTGCCTGTAATAAGGGGCCAGTCAGAATTTCATGGGGTTTTTACAAGGTGAATTCAGAATCCCGTCAGCTGTTCACAAAATATTCAGTTACTTTTAGTTATTTGTTATCCAGAATTGTCCCTTGTCACTTTAGTGATATTTGCAGATATTAAAAAGTAGCACAGTTTTATTTTCCCCTAAAACTTATATAAATGAAAAGATGGTTTCCTCTTTGGGTCAAGTCAATATCTGTTACAAAAGAAAATATTATTCCTGTTTTGTACTCTCAGATTTTCTTAATATGTAAGCCTACACGTAGTGGTAAAGTTTATATTTGTTATATTTGTGTTATATTTGTTATATTTGTTTTCTTGAATATTATTGTTAGGACAACACACTGAACAGCATGTTAGCAGAGGACTTTTCATTTTTATTTAATTTCTAGGTATCATTATGAAAAATGTCTACCTAAAGTATTATAATAATGCTCTAAACTACCATATTATAATGCTCTACAATTATAATATATTTCAGGTCTTCTACCATACAATTCTTATGATTACCTTACCACATGTAAGGTAGATTTGACAAACTGTTGAATGACAATTAAAATCAGTCATGAACTCTGCCTTAAAAAATCTGCAATATTTTTTTCCCTTTCTGCTTTAGAGAATGTCTGTTTAAGAAGAAAGAAGATGCAGCTGATTCTATACCAGCAATACAAACTGGGAGGTGCTCTTGGGCAGATAAGGGAATCCTTAAGTCGAAGCCCTTTTAACAAGGGAAAACGAATTCCTTCTGTCTTCTCACCTTTTCTAATTTCTGCAGAGGAGCCTCTTTCATAGGGAGGCATTTTTTCATGTTTCAGTGATTTTGCTAGTAAAGGGGTATTTCCTAAAGCTGTAATTACAGTTTTGCCCATTATAATACAACAGAACTGCCTGACACCTCTCTTCTTCTTCATTCTTAATGAAAAGTACTTCTCAAATTTACAAGATGGGGTTCTGCTGTATAAATGATATTTTATAGACTGGGAAAAACGCACAGGCAGGATTACTTTGCCTCCTTTCCTTTGCCTCATTTTGTGATCAGCTGAAATAAATTGAGTCTAGAGAGGAAACACACTATACGAACAAAAAGAGGAGTTTTTTATTGCCCTATAATTTTAAGGACTGTTCTCTGGAATAAGGTTGCAAAATGACGGTAAGGGATTAGTGTACTGAAAAAAAAATGCTTAGATCAAGCATAAATCTATCACAGCTGTGAAAGTGAAAAAAAAATGTGGCTATTCAGCACTGCACTCCCAGGAAAAGAGACAGTTGTTTTAAAAATAAATCCCATTTTTACTAAGGCAATTTGATCGTCACTACCATAAGCTTATTCATTAAAAGGGGAACAGGCTACTGGAAACTTGCAGAGCACACAGCCGCTCGGGATTATCGTCAGCGAGGAAAACTTCCCGTTTCAAAGTGACTGGTAGATGGGGTTTCGTCCGCACTCGAGCTCTGCTCAGATCACTGAGCGCTGAAGTGAGGATGAAGTCCGTGCGCAGTACGGTGAGCAGCTGCCTTGGGTGCATGTGGCACTGCGTGGAAATGTGACAAGGAAAAACCTTTGACGTCTCGTCTGCCCTTTTTCAAGTACCTGCCCATACTAATCAAGGGCTGGGAGGGGGGCTCTGAAATACACAGATGAGGAAGCTATCCGGAGAAAAGATATTTTTAATTAGAAGGAAAGCCCTCCTGAAATATAACCGATTCTTCTTATTCATGCTCTGGCTTTGCTTTATTATTATTTCCTCTGGAAAAGTTCACTATCCTGTCTTGTTGTTCTAATAAAATAATCTTAGGCTTCTGGGATCTTATTTCCTTTCTCTGCTTAACCCCAGGATATTTGTAAAGTCTCAAAACCTCTGAATCAGACGTTTCCTAACCCAAACTGGGGCATGTATTTCAGTTTCTTAATAAAAAAATAAAAAAAAAAAAGTTTTTTTTTTTTTTTCCAGTAACACATTTCAACATACAGCTCTCATTGCAGTCATAATAACCCAGCCCAGATTGAATGGGACTCACCATCAGCCTGAACAGAGATGATCCGTAGGATGAAGAAGACAGATCCCACGCCCTGGACGAAGGTGAGCGACAGTCTCTGGGAGCCTGAAGCCATTGCCCTGCTATTAAGCCCGGAGCCGCAGGAGGTTGGCTACGGAGGCTTTTTCTCTCTCCTCCTCTGCACTCCAGCAGCAGGGGCTGTGGTGATGATTTCAAGGAGCCCTTTCCCTCGGCAGGATCCTGCGTCTTGGGTTTGCGCTGAAGGCGGGAGGGATGGAAAAAGAGAGAGAGAGAGGGAGAGAGGAATCCTTCGCTTGGCTAGTGTGAAGGGGAGGGGAAGGGGGGGGGAAATGTCCAGCCAGCTGGGGTTGGGGAGCGGTTTTATCCAGCCCCGTCTGCAGGGCAGTGTACATGGAGGGCTGGTGTGAAAAGTCACATTACCCTGTCAGTAAATAGCTAGTGGATCACAGTGGAAGAAACGTAAAAGTCAGGAGGGAAAGGAAGGGGGGAAATGACAAGCAACAAGCAGAAGAAATCCTGGCTGAAAGGAGAAGGGCAGATAGATAGCTGATGCTCGTGAGCGGTGAGTTTATGGACTTAGCTTTACACGTCTGGAAGAACGGGTTCTTATGTGTGGAGCGTTTTCCCTCTCTGACGTGAGATGAGCCAGCAATGCACTGCTTAGATTTGCAGGTAGGATCTACTGCAGCAAGAGCGAGGTTCTTCAGGTGGAGGGTGAGGAAAGGTGACAAACGATGTGAGACCCCAATGATAGAGTCTTACTGAAGATCAGAACTGAGAAGGGTTAGTCCTGCTATTTCAAATCCCAAGCCTGGAACGCGTATGAGGGGTTTAAGGTGAAAACAGAAGTCCATGAGCTGGTGCTTGTCAGTCGTCCTGATGGAGATGAATGGGTTGGTGCTCATCAAGAACTGAATTCTTGAAGGAGGTAGATGAGGGAAGCTTCCAGCTCCCTCACTTACAGCAGTGACATCGGTCCTTATTCTCATTTGCCCTAAATGAGATGTCCTAAATTTGTTCAAACAAAACTGGAAAGAAACCCCCACAAAAGAGGAAATACACTGGTAGTGATGCCAGGATCTATTTCGCTAAATACATAAATGGAATAGTTTTGTGTTGCTGTTGGAACTGAGCAGAGCTCAGAAATGTTGTTTTCATATTCCCATCTTATTTTGCTTTTATTTCAGCTTCTTAGGATTTTTTCCCTTAGAATTCAAAGCTGGGCAAAAATGTTCAGTCTGCTAGAAACTCTGAGCCATCAAGAAGAGAAATCAGAGCCTGACCATCCACCAAAGGCTCCATGTTCATAAAGGGCGAGGTGCTCCTAGATGGTTACAGACATATTCTGATGAATATGAACTTCCAGAATATTAATTTGAGTCTGACTGATATGACTCAAGCTGAGGAACCTGTCCATGATATTCAAGCAAGCGACACTGTGGTGCTGGAAGCTTTAAAGATTCTTACATTGAAGGAAACTGGGTAGCAAATACCCCAATTCTGTTGACCCTTAAAGATTTTTACCCTTCCTCCCCTTCTTTATGCACATGTGTGATATGCTGAGACCTTTCAGACCGATAGCTTTTAATCTTCTGTTTTTCCGGAAAATACAGATGGCAGCAGGTTTCTCTACATTGCCCTGCCAATGTAGCTTGGACGGAACACCACCAGAATTAGAAGGAAGGGCATACTCTTGGAAAGGACAGAATTAGAAGGAAGGGATCTTGCATATTGTTACTGTTAGCCTACAATGGTTGGCGTAATGTAATTCCAGAACATTTTATTTTCATGATAATTTTATGCTACGTACAACATATATTAGCATAAAATATAACAGAAAATAGAAAATTGTGGAATCGTTTTAATTTATTTATGTGTTCCTTCCACTGGCGACAACTAATGGAATAAAAATACAAATTTAACTTTCTTCTATTCCTTATAGCTTTATATCTATTTTGAAAATCAGTGAATATAAGAAAAAGAGAAATGTTGAATCTACACAGTTTAAGGGAGAAAACAAGGGATTTCTATGAAAATGATAAGCAGTTAGAGCAATACACACAGACACCAGCAGACTTAGCATGCTCAAGGTGATGGTTCTAGGTTTCCTTGACACTTGTCACAGGGCCGATGATTTTGTTGGATCTTTGCTCTCCTATTAGCTTGGTCAAAGATGTTGTGGGAAAGAACATCATCTTCTAGATTTCCATCTAAAATTCCAAAGGTCTGTTAGATTCCTAGCATTTTGCTATAATTGGAGTGTTTTCTTGTGTTGCTGTATGTAAAGGCAGGCTGCCACTCTGGCTTCCGTCTTGGAAAATCTGTTTGTATTCTTGAGTAGAACATCTGACTGATTTTAAAGAATTGCAACAGAGCATAGGATCCTTTCCTTTTTGAAAACATGAAGCTAGTACGGTGACCTGGCTGCTTCTTCCCGTCCCATTTCAGCTGTAAAGTGAATCTCTAAGTTACTTCAGGGCTTTGTTAAAGGATCCTTAGCAATTGTTAACTCCTAGATGGTAAGTACCCTTTGCCAAACAGTTGTTCTTAAAACCTATTATTTTTATAGACAGAATTCCTCCTTTCTAGTGTATTTTTGAAAATCTATATAAAGTTGGAGAAATTAGGTTTTGTATTGAAACCAATGTTAATAAAGTAAAAATCCTCAATTAATCTTAATCCTAATTAATCAATCCTTAATCCTTTTTGGTCTCATTTAAAACAAAAAATAAAATAGATATAAAGAAGGGATAGACACAGCCTTTTGCTCAAAAGCTGTGGCATTCACGGCGCCGTAGTAACACTTTGGTCAGACTATTCAGTGGATAATGTGCAATGTGTTATGATACATCACAAAAGATTAATTGTACGTGTAACTTTAGACAACTCATAGATCATGCCTGCCTTGGGAGCAGTGAATGTGCCAATGGTGATATATTATAAAACCCTGTTTCACTGCACGCAGGCTTTTGGAGAGGGAGTGGGACATGTGAACGCGCTGGGCCACAAAGTACGTACACACACGTGTGAATGTGTGCGCACAGACCACTCATGCACTGTGGAGCACACAATAATGCTTTGGACCTTTAGCACCCGAGAAGCGTTTATATCTACATTTACACCTGGGCTATGTAAATCAAATAAAAGAGTATTTCTTTAACATTAAAAAAAATGCATAAAATAAATATAAGTGCACTTGAGTCATATTCCAACAAAGACACTTTCAAAAACAGCAGTATGTGGTTTACAATAGAGATTATTATTTTTATTATATTTGGTCTCTTAATATCTATTACTAGGGATATTTATTTTCTGCTATTAAAACTTCATAAATTATAAACATTGCAGATGTAAAGTCCCCAACTCTGCAAATACTTACACGTGATCTTGAGTCTTTGCAAGATCAAGGGCCTGAGAACCTAAGACTTCAAGGAAACACTTGCTATTTCAAGTCAACCTGGACAGATGCTGGCACATTTTTTCAAGTGCTGCTGCTGGCAAAGAATATGGTCCTTGAAGAATGTTGGAAAGTCATAGGAAAGGTCACTTTCCATATCAGAATAAAGCTCAATTGAAGTAAAGTCCCAGTTCAGAAAAAGATACCCGTCTCTATCACTAAATTGTGAGATTCTGTTTGACTTGTGTCCCTACGTAATACAGTACCTTCAGAATCAAATTTAAATCTCTTTTAGGCTCTTTTCTATTTTTTTAAGAGAGCACTGAATTAATATTAGAGTAGGGTGCTGACTGAATTGCTGTATCCAGTATGATTTTATCATACAATCTGAAATTTCTGACGTAGTCTCCAGATGAAGCTCAAAGGACATAAATAAAGAACTCATTGAGGCATATTTCTTGCTATGTGCCATATACTCAGCTACAGAGCCTGCATAAAATGTTGGCTTTAAATAGAGGTACTGGATAACTTTGTAACCTTTGTGGTTATCAGGTTAAGGCAAAAGTTATCATAACCAATTTTTAAAATGTGAATCAGTATATGTCACTGTTACAAAGAAATTGATTTGAAATTGATAACACTAGTGCTAATTGTAGGAACAAGGGGATTTGGGTTCTGTAGCTTATCAACATGTCAACTTGTAAGTCTGAACAACCTCTATAGACTCTATCTCTTCACATATAAATGGATATAACAAACTTTACACACTGTTCTGTGATACTCATAGTAAACTAATACAAATTTCTTTACAGTTACCTTTGTAGTATTATATCATTATTATGGGGTGTGTTTACTTTCCAAAGTCTCACTTTGGAAAGTAAACACACTTTGGATTTCAGCTGCACCCAGAAGCAGGTTGCAAAGAGTTGTGCCCCAGGCTAACAAACCCATGTAAAGGGATCTCAGATATCTCCTGGACAATATAGTATTTACATACAAGGATTGCAATAACTGACATGTCCTAAAGGATATGGAGTATGTGCGGCTGAGAGGCAGCTGGGAAACCCTGGCAGTACTGTACACCTATTGTATTCATTGATAGTTCACCTACTGTACACCAGGGTTCAAAGTTATTCTGCAGCTGTATCCAAGCTTCTAGCTCCTAAAAGCCTGGGCAAGGGAGAGAAAAAAAAAAGAGGGAGAGAAAGATTTCTTTGTTTATAAAATGTGAATTATTAAGCACCAGTAACGGAGACAAACATTTTTCAATGTCTGGCAGTCTGCAACAGTCTACTAGCTGCAGGGAGCTTTTTATTTTATTTATACAGAGTGTTTGCACCTAATTAAATGAAAAAGTAGAAACATGCAAAGTAATTCAAATATCTGAAAGTAATTCAGGGAGTTAGCAAAAAAAGAAAAAGAAAAAAAGGAAAAAGGCATAGCCCCCCACTCTGTGGGTGGTGTGTTGAACACTGGGACCTGTGTCATGGTTCTAGTGACCCTGAGAAAGGGTGTGATTCTTACACTTACATCACGTTATGTGGGGTCAGGGTTTGCCATGTGACAGGCCGTGACCCTCATATAAATCATTGCCATGTAAACTGTAAAAATCCCACTTCATTTCTTGAAGACTGAGTAGTCTCAAGAAAAGAATGAAGATATCTTGTCATAAAACAACACCATCAATATTAGCAACTTACCAAATGAACTCAAATTTGTCCTGATGAAAAAAAGTAGACCAAATGTCTGTATGAGTTTTGGTTGTCTTTATAGGTCACAGTTTTTACTTTCTTCTTTGCACTTTTTTTGTAAAGTCGTGCTGCAGTTTAATGAATGAAAGTCATGTGGCAACATAAAAAGTATGTAGGTTTAGTCAAATTGTTTCTCTTGGGTCTCTTTGGGCACCTGTAAAACTCTGGGTAAAGACAGAATCTAGAATCTTTGCCTGTATTTCCCACTTGATTTTGCAGATGATCCATTTCCATTTCATAGTTTCACATTTCTTATCTCACACTCTCTAGACTTGATGCTAGCAATGGTCTTCATTTAGATGAGAGATCAATTACATCAAAAGCTCCCTGCATCTATCTAATTGATAGTTGCTGTCTATCCCCACTGGCTCTGCCAAGAAAGACGTGCCTCATCTTTCTTTCCCTGATCCAAGGCAAAAATCAGAGGAAAGGCAACACATTTCAGGAAGCCTTATTAATTCTGGGAGTCTCTTCTGAAGCAGCATACCCACAGCAGCACCCAGCTGGAATTACCCTGAGATATGTTTGACTGGATATGCAAGGGCAACACGAAGCTACTGAATTCCTCTGCAGATGCATAGACATCTTGTTTTTTTTTCTTCAGAATTTGCAAGCTGGGGATGGGCCTCTTGACTTGTCCCACAATGCTCATGAATCCCTCCTTCCTGCACTAGAGTAACTGGAAGAAATTTCTTCAAGGCCATCTCAAAGCATCTCCCTTTAGTTTAGTCTTCTGCTGCAGACTTTCCTGTAGCTGGATACAATATGGCCAGGACTGCTAATTTCAAAGCAGTATTTTTTGTCGTTATAAAATGGAGCAAGAAGTCTCTGAGTTTGTGTTCTCATCTCCGAGATGAGACTTCTAATGACTTGTAGTCTTCTTTTGCTTTACATGCAGAAGGCCTCTCAACAGGGCAAGCTATCCTTAGCTTCTGTGATAAAGGTATGAAATGGTGTGTAGCTCAGAGGCTACCTGCATTTTTGGGCCAATGGCAACTGTTTGTCTTCATCATTTATCACAGATCCCCATGCCCAAGCATCCACTTTGGTCTTCAGTACTTCCAGTTGTCCGTAAACATCATCGCACTGAGCCCTTGTAATACGGCAGTGCAGAGCCTTTGCGGCAGGAAGAACTCTGCCCAACCCTAACAAATTTATAAGATGCTGCTTCTCCTGGCACTTCTTCCAATGTGAGGAATGTGCCAGGAAGTTCACTTCCTGCTGCAGGACTGTGCTCCAAAATTGCAGTTTTACTTTTCAAAGTGACATACTTAGTCCTTCCGTTTGCAAACAGGACCTTGTAAATATGCAAGAAATGAGTATGCAGGAGGCTGGAAACAGTGTCTATCAGAACTGCAAACACTCTCAACTAGGGCCTTGGGGACTATGCAAGGCCATGGTTGTAGTATTTGTCATGTTTCCAGCATAGCAATTAATTTGCCATTTATTTTACCAGTCACCTAATATTTTGGCTTTTGTGTCTCAATCTGGTTCTCCAGGTATTTCCTAAAAGTTTATTTAATTGCATGATAATATACGTTCCCTGACTTGAACCTTAAGGCATCCTTAATTTCTCATTAGCTGTTAGCTCTGCCCTCTAGTGCTGCGTGCACCATAGGAACTGGATATCGTGTTATAGACTAGGGGCTTTGCCATAAAGCCAAGCTAGTATTTGGAAGCTAATTATGCTAAATGGTCAAAAATTTACATGTTGACTAAACTAACTTAACATTTCTTTTGCCTCCTGAGAGGGGTTACTGGTCCATTTGTGGTCATCTAAACAGCAGAGCTCTGAAACACAACCCACCTGAAAAATGGCAGCTTACACTATCAACTAAAGTTTATTTATTGCACGCTTAAGGGGCTCGACCTATGGCTCTGATCCACCTCACCTGGTTTTCAGCTGCTGTAGATTTGACCAAGTGCCCCTTTGAGAGAAGTGCAACTGAAGAAGTTATTCACCTCAGTAGGGGAATGTGGGGCCAAGGTGGAAGGAACTGCTGAGTCAAAGACAGCATAGAGAGCTGTGGAAGGTAAAGGCTTTTCTGGCAGGCTGTCACAGCAAGCAGATGTCCCAAAGGGCATGATGTAGCTGCGATAC
>JAUBNY010000290.1:1333242-1345373 GCA_032275445.1 Crypturellus soui
CCATACAAATCTCAAGTATTGAGGAGTAGACTCTTTAATGAATGGAAACTCCCAAGCTTCTCTGACGGTGCAAAGAGGAAGAGAGGAATAAACTGCACCTCCCAACTCTGCAGAGATCACTATCACGATACAAATTCATCTGCTTTTGCAAAGATAAATTCCCTTAGAAGAGCTCGAATTTCTCTATATCTGAAAGAAATTTTAAAAATGTTGCCTCTTTCATAAGATTGTCCCTATAAGGTGGTCATCGGTATGTAAACATCAGCTGTGAGGTCCAAACATAGTATTAATCTTGTAGCCTACTAGCCCTATTAAAAAGCCAAACCTCTATATCAGAAGACACTAAATTTAACTACGTATCTGTAAGGAAAATACTAAGAGAAAAACTGCTGAAAGCTTTTGGGAGTGCAGCAAATTTTGAATCATGAGGTGAAGGAATAATAGAAAAGCTTTTCTATATGACATCCATACCAAAGTGAATGAGAAGGAAAAGATGGCAATTTAAATAATCCTCCTATCCTTACCTCATTTTTAGGTAAGGATAGGAGAAGAACAGAATGACCTTTGGGAAAGCAAACTCCTTCAATTATGTTAAAAATCCCACAAGAATTCAATTGGAAAGAAAAGATTATAGATTCAATTTTTTCTGAAGGAAGCCCTGCAAGAGACCAATTTGACCAAATGGGACCGTAGGTGAGCTGGAAGAAATCATGAGGCATGGGGGGGGGAAGTCAGCAACATCTAGCAACCTAGAATTGCAAGAGCTTATAGGGCAAAATAAAAAGGCCAACATACAAAACAGGTACAACAGGCAAGGAACAAAACAGACCAGGTCAGGAAAAAAGGAAGCAAACTAGAGATTAGCTCAATCTATGTTTCCGGAATTCCTGAAAATAACATATAAAAACATAATAGGTAAACGGCGTCAATCCTCACACATGAACTAAGGGAATTTGACTTCAGTTTTTGCTTCCAGGACCTGACGGCAGGCTGAAGGGCAGGCACCTCCCTTGGAGCTGCGCTTCCCAAGAAGGGCCGAGACACCCACCCACATCCCCTGATTCACCGCCTGGGAAGATGCTCTCCAAGGACGGAACTGCTCTCGGGAGAGACACTGATCCGGCCTGCAGTGTGTCCTCTGTCTCCTCCACAGGGTACCCACACGCAGGCCTGAAGACAAGAGCATGGGCCAAGCCTGATGAGTGGGGCCGTCCCGCTGCAGAGAGACATTCTTGTCCTAGATCAAACTGGGAGTACACAACTTGCTTGGAAATAGTAATCGGTGTATAGCAACTACAAAGGTTGCAGTGTGAACATAGCAAAAAGAGTCTTTCATGGCATCTTTTGGGGGCTTTTTAGTGTTTTTGCTAATGACAAGAATCATCATTGTGTTGGAGTATACCACAGGTTAAATCTGATGATACCAAATTGGCAAGGCCAAATAAACTTCATAAAACAGGACTAAAACTCAAAAGGATTTTGACAAATGGAAAAAAATAACCTGAAGGGAGGGTTTTACTAAGGCAAAACCAGAGCAGTGGCTACCCGAGCAGAGCAGGGGCAGAGGGGGCAGCCCGGCTGGACGGCAGGGGTGGCAGCGCTGCAGAGGCAGCAGCAGGGCGACGCGGGGGGGCAGCACGTGCTCCCGTGGAGCTGGGGCAGCCCCAGCTGCTGGAGGTACCACACACCATGGAGCGCCGCAGAACGCGGAGGAGAAGCACCAAGCGTGGTCACCCATGGAAAACGTTACCTGCACAGAGCAAAACCTGAGACAACGGGGATGTTAAAAGCTTAAGAGAGGCAAAGCCTTGAGGAAGCCAGGAATATTTTGTAAGAAGCAAGCAGTGAAGAAACAACCCTCATTTTATCCTTTGCACATCAGAAGTCTGCTTCTACCTGCTGAAAACTCAGCTTTTCTTCACTGCATCTAAATTAAAGCTCTCATTCATAGTTCAGCATTTCAGGAGTTTTCTACAGACATTGTTGAGTTTCCATTTTTGGAGGATTTTATGAACAGGTCAGACAAATTTCAGGTATTATTTAGATAAAGTTTGTCTTATTCTGGCAAGGGATTTATTATATCTGTCTTACAAGCTAGAATCATTCTCTTTAGTACATGCAATAACAGAAAGAAAGGGATGGGAGGAAAAGGTAAAAATCCTTCTAAAGACCATCTCCTAACATCTCTTCAAATATTAGAAAGGTGATGCTATGTTAATGGTGAATTCCATTTGTGCCTGTTTTTAATTTTCTGCAGAGCTAGAAATCTGTCCAGTACAGAAATAAAAGATATCAAGGTATTCCGGAAAAAATGAACAAAGAAAAGCCCACCACCACCAAACACACACACAAAGACGACTAAACAGTAAATTCAAATAGCCCAGTGCTTACTTGCAGGGAGGAAAAGAAATTCTTCAGAAGAAGGAATTTCTTACATCCTACTTACCCCCCTCTTGCTTGCTTCCCTCCCACCCCCTCCCTCCATTATGTCCTTCATCAACAAAGAAAAGGCAGATATTCAATAATTTTATTTCCTAAACCCTACGCATCATTTAGCGGATCACAAAGGCAAATTAAACTATGTCTGAGGGCCAAGAGTGAGGCAGGCACTGTCAAAGTGCTGCTGTAACAACTGCAAACACAACATGCCCATTCAAACAACAAAGCCAAATAATTATCTTCAACAGACTACTAACAGACATTTCAACAAGCCCAGTGGAAGACGTAGGATTATTTCTTATCTTAAAAACGCTACGATTTTGGAAGACACCTTAAGCAGCACTGTGGTAATCTAGTCCCGAGCGGAGAAGGGTACAGGATACCAGAGAGATTCATCTGAGGGGCCACACACATCTGAGGGTTGGCACCCCAGGCTGCAGGATGTGCTGAGCGAGTTGCAGCTGCCTGCAGCACAGCAGCTGGATGGCTGAACCAACAGCAGGAGCTCATAAACAGCCATCGGCAACAGTACGTGAAATTTTAAAAGTACTGACGAACACAGAAAGTTACACTGAATGTAAGAATAAATAAATATGGGACAAAACTTCTACTAAAACTTCTAGTAAATGTTGCTGTTCCTCTTTCCACTAGTCACATAAATAAAGGAAAGTAAAAAGTTGTTTCATTTAAACTCACATAAAGTGAATGCTCTTGACCTTGAGGAGTTAACACATTCCCTCTGCAACAATTTATCTTATGTGTTAGATTTAGGAAGCATTCCTTTGCCAAGCACAAGCATGGAGTAATTGGTGTAGAGACACACGAATAAAATCAAACCACAACAATCAAAATGGTTTTGCTTTATATATATACATATATATATATATCACGGAAGTTTCTCCTATATCTAACACTGCACAAGGAATCTTGCACAATGAAAAGGTAAGCAGAAGTCCCTTACACTGCCTCGCTTTGCCAGAGAATCACCGTAGTCTGCTGGCAAAGTCCGCTTGCTGGACTTTTTCTGCTCATGTTCAACTGCATCTTCAATTATAGGCTCAAGCCTCATCTGGACAAACACCAAAGATGTGGATCAATTTCTTTTCATTATACAGTGAGGAAAGATCTAAAAGCCTTTTAAAAACTTGAAATTTTTAGAAAACTGTACAGAACTCACTGATGTTTAAATAAAAATGTAAAAATCTACTGAGGCTCTGGCCTTAAATTCAATGCCTCCAAACATACAGTTTGGAGCTCAAGTTTGGCAGATAATTCTAGATTCCCCCCTCCTCTTTTTTTTTTTTTATTGGTAAGGTTTTTAGATCTGTACCATAAGTACAGTAATTCACATACTGTTTAACCTTAGCACGTTTTAATGCTAGTATCTATTGAGTATCTAAATGAAGTTTACCAAAGAGAATCTTAACATTTAATGTTGCTTTTATTGGATATATTTCTCAAATAAACAGTCTACCCTCGTATAGACCTCCAGTTCTCCCCCAACCCTTCCAAAAATGTAGTTAAAATATGTTGTATCTCAATATTTTTTCCTCAGTAAACAGATGCAATCCTATTTTGTTACCTCTGTGAGAACTGTGGTGTCATATGAAGGCTGATACTTTTCCTTTTCATGTGCAGTTCTTTTTTCCATCTTTTCTCTGTCGGTTTTCTGTTTCCTATCTGCTCCTTTTGGCTAAAAATGAACAAGTACATGAACAAAAATGCAGACAGAAAATAACTTTGTAATTGAAAGCTAATCTCAGAAATCAAGCAGTAACATAAAGATGCTTCCCATTTTTATGAGAGATTTTGAGGGATTTATTAAGGAGTCTTCTACTACTATTACCTTAAAAACTTTGATCTGACAGCTGGCTGAATGCAGATGATCTGTATAGTCTCCATTTTCAGTCTGCTTAAAAGTGTCAACCTGAATCCGAAATGGGACTCCTTTCTCTCCCCCATGCTTACGAGGGGTAAATTCAGTGCTGATACAATGTACCTACACAAAACAAGCAAAAAAAAAAACCCTCTTAAAAAGTATTCTAGACATATTCTTAAGCATGCGTTACTACAATTACATACATTCTCTGAAGGGAAGTAACAAATCACCTAAGCCTGTACAAGGACAAAGTTGCATAAAAAATGAACATTTCCTTTTCCTTCTGTCCACACAGACCCACATGTGTCCACCAAAACAAACATAGTGTCTCCAAAACCCTGAAGTCATTATAGATAGTTACTAAATGAGAACCTGCTGTGAAAGCTGGGTCTTACAGTAAATATATTCGGATGACAACAGTATCCAGCAGGAAAATAGTTAAAATGACTATTGTTCAATGCATTATAGCTAGAATAAATTTCAAAGTTAATGAATAAGTAATGAATACTACCAAAATAATACAAAGTCACTGGCTGGAAGAGTTTTTAACTTCTGGCAAAGCAGATTGTTTAAAATATGTTTAATGCCTAATTCTCTATAAAAGTCAGTGGACATTAATATTAATTACATGCTTTCTTAAAACAATTAAGTGCCTCTTTTTTTTCTTTGAAAGCACTAGATCAACCTAAAGACTTTGGATTTGTAAGCTAAAAAATAACCCTGAAAGATCCCTAGTAGAGAAAGTGTAACAGAATTGGAATGAATCTCACTGGAGAGTGTTCCCAGCTTCTGCTTGCTTCTGGAATACCAAGGAACTGTGCACGGTGGACACCAGCAAACTTCACACTCCCTATAACAGTATTACCTTTTTATTTTCTGGCGCGGAGCAACAGCAGAGAACCACAGGCTGGTATTTGAAGCCTGAAGTTAATTAGTGCTGCTACACTGTGTTCCCTAGCCTTTGGAATAGGTGAATTACATATGAATAACAGCAATCAGCCCCATTTCAGACAGTCTGTTATCACTTCCTCTAAAACGTATTAAAAAATACTCATTGGTTCATCTCATACTTCTTCAAGCAGGGCTACATTTCAGTAATTTTATAACTTTAGGCACAAAAATGTCTTCTTTTGCACCAAATCCTAGTGACAATCTGGATATTAACCTATTTTGGCAACCTGAGTATGAAATTCTGCTCCTTTTAATAAAGACAAACGATTTGAGTAAAAAAGGGAAAAAAATCCAATGCAAAACTGAGTAATATCTAGATAATTTCCAAAGAAAACATGCTAAAGTGCCCTGAGTATATCAAAACCACCCTACGATAAACAAAACTAAAATAGAATCTTCCTTAAAAAAATGATTCAAAAATGCTATTTGTAGCATATTAAGATCCACTCGGCATACTCAATGCCAAGCTGAAACACCATTAGGAGAGGAAGTTCTAACTGAAATAATGGAACAGTGACAATTATTTGGGAGAATACATTAATTCTAATTCACAGTATGACTACAAATTTTAATCACTATACTTCTTAAAAATGTCATTTTAAAAGCTTTTTATTTAGACTGTTTTCAAAAGCTGCCTTAATACACTTGAATCAAGGTGAAAAGTTAACTGGGAATCCTTGCAGAAATACCAGTTCTTACAGTTCTGTTTTTTTACAGTGTTCATGACCTGAAAGACACCAAACGCAGAGACACTCAGACAAGTAAAGTTTCAAACCTGAATAAAAGCAGATGTACATTTTGTTGGATCCCACAAAAATTCAACTGCATTGAGCTGGCTTGGATTTGTCTTGATATCAATGACTCCAACAGACATTGGAATATCTACAGAAAAATAAGTAGTACATATTTTAAAATAAGAATATCTCAAGAAAACCCAAGAGATTTGAGGTTACTACCAGCAATCACAGGCAAGCCAAGAAAAGCTGGGCTTTGGTGGCGTAATAAGCCACTAATATTTCATTAACAATAAGCAAGATAAAACCCATACAACATTTCCTAGGACTGAAGTGTACTCAATATATCAAGTGTTAAGTTTTTTTTTTCTTCTCTTATCTCCCCCTTGTTTACATGCACAAAAATGATAGTTCTGCAAAATAAAGAAGCCATTTTGGTGCGAATGTTATTCTGTGCTTTCTTAATTACTATAATATTCAGTAATCAAAATTCAAATGAATACTAAATGCATATTAGTCAGTACACTGCTACTTTATTTCTGCAGCGCTTAACTAGAGGTTTTACAGGGATCTGAAAACAGTAACATTTGTATTTGAAAAACCCGCTAACTACCCACAAAGAGGCATAGAGAAACTGTTTGGTGGTTTTGCCATCAGCATCCCTTAGCAACAAGGGGACCATCAGCTATTTAAATCTGAAATCTAAATTTTATATAACGGCCATCAGACACAATTATACCTAAGTCAAGAAGCCTGTCCCCAGGACGGTTCCACTTCCAACCTTCTAGTTGCTGGTGCTCTGTATATTGCAATCTTCTGTCATGGAACACAACTCTTATAATACTCTAAAAAAAGGAGGAAACAAGCAAGAAATGAGCCAAATAGTTGCTACATGTGAAGAAAAAGGCTGGTGATAAAGCACTAACACATTCCAAAATAGCCATACGGCTGATAAAAACATATTTACAGCGAAGAGCTTAGCAACCAGCGCTTCCCCAAAACATTTTAAAACAGAGAAATAGACCTGAACAGCAGGAGATGCTTGAAAACATGGTAAAAAGGCAAAAGGAAATTATGTCTTATTGAATATTTTAAAGTCCTAATAAATGAACTGCAGTGAAAACAGTAAGACTGCACAGTATGAAGACTGCATAGGCAAAGAAGATTCGTTTTAGAAAACCAACACAAAAGATTCCATTTATTCAGAAAGACAGGAAATATATTTTGAGATTTTCTCTGTCAGAAAATTTGTGAATTATTGTAAATTGTTTTAAGGAATAAAATCCATAGAAAAATCCTTCCTAGTAAACTTATTTACAATAAATATACTATTTCAATTAATAGTAAGACATAACAATAAATAGCTTGCACAATGTCCCAACTATTGCAGCTGAAATAATCACCTAAAATGCAAGGACACCATTAACTTCTCAGCTAGCAGCACTTATGCAACCATCTCCATGTCTGTGATCAGCTCAGCTACAACAGTGGTCTTAGAGCTGTGAGAAATAAATGTTTTTATCCTGCTATGCACACATACAAAGCAAAGAACATTATTATAGAGAGAATAAAAAGATATAGATGAATTACTACTGGATGAAAAAAATGTAGATAAAAGAATTCAAGATCTTATTTCTTTTCGTTAGTCTGCAGCACTAATAGTAATAAAAGTGGTAAAAATATTCAAAAGAACCCCACAACTTTTAAATGAAATGCCTCTTCAAGATGGATTACATTTTCTCAGTCTTATTTCTAAGTTAAAGTTGTTTAAACTTCATTTAAAGTTATTTCTAAGAACTTCTAAAGTTCTTGAAGCCCATGCTCTTTACCATATACCCACTCTCTGCACCTTTTCCACTGCAAACTGCTTATCACATTTGCAGCTTGAAGTATTTGCAGACACTTCCAGCATAAAAAGAAACTTGTTTCTTAAAATACTGGGATTAGAGTTTTATCTGTCTGAAATGGAAACCTTATTGATGCTACACTACCATACCTGGCTGCATTGAAATTTACTTTTTTTTTTTCAACTTTTACAATGCTTGTCCTCATCTGCTTACCACCTGGCTCATCACCAATACACAAACCAGGACGAATAGAGCAGAGACTCTTCAGAGCTGTGAAGGGGCAAAGTAACAACACGTTTACCACAGCAGCAAGTCAGCAGGCCGGGTTTAACTGCAGAGCTCATAAACGCTGCTTTTGTATGTGCATTTAATATTTCTTGAAATTCCCTCTGAATGTGCATCCAACAGATTTAAAAAAAGACACTGGACTACAGCAGTCAGCCAGACTGCATAACTGACATAGCCAAAAGTTGACATGTAGAGACTCAGTCTCCCAAAGACACAACGTTCTGAATGTACTCTGCAGCATGAATGGAATAGTAACTTAAACTAAAAATGTTTTCTTTCTTCATAAGTATAAAATATGAGTAAGAATTCCTCTGAAAATTTGATAAATGTTCAGCTATTTAAGAGACAAATGCATTTTTTCTCCATTAGTAAGTCTTTTAATTATTTATTCATTGAAGTAGATGTTTATCAGTTTGCCTTATTCTTACACTGAATGCCCAGAACTCACTGCTAACATTAAAAAATAAGGAGATAAATCTGCAATTCGGAACAGGACTTCAGTTATGGAACACACTGCTCCCTATCAGCAGAATTAGAGAGCTCTGCTTTCCTACAGACATGTCTTCTATGTGCTTCTATGTGCAGTATTCCACTGCTGCAAAAATCACAGGTTGTTTCCATGTGTCTTCTGTGCCGTCTGTTAAAAACGTGCTCACTGCACCTCCACTTCTCCCTAAATTAATCTCTATCTTCCTTCCACATCTCCTAATCCCTTGGAAAAGGTAGAAAAAAATGGCTCAGAACTAGCTGGAGAAAAGCCTTTTGTAAACGAGATATATTAAGCTGTGCATGAAATAATTATTTTATACACACATACAAGAGAGCACTCTCTTGGATACTCATAGCCCTTATTTTATATACCATTGGTCAACAGCCATTCTGAACAGGTATCTAATGACAACAGAAAAAAACCTTAGCACCATGTACAGTGTCTGGATTGGATTTATCCCACCTAACTAGATATCTTGACTTGAGGTCAAGTTACTGAGCAGAAATGGGCACGTTCAGGAGATTCACCTCATCCTAAAATAGAGTAGACTGTCGATCTCATGAATGGTAGTTGACCTCATGAATGGAAGTGATTATCTCACCTTCAGTTACCTAAAGGTACATGAAATAAACCCATTCATAAATGGGGACATGCATACATGTACCTTCTTTTAATTGGTAGTAAACCTGAAATAAGCAAACAAAACTAAGTATTAGGTTCCACTATGCCTGTTTTCTTTACTGGTCAGAGCTGCTAGTCACTTCTTCCCACCTGCCTCCATGAATCAGAGTACAAGGAAAGGTTCAAAACTACTCTTTTCATCTGCAAGCGACAGAGGTTTGTTAGTAACATTATCTAAGGAATTTCAGGTCACCTTCACCAGTTTTCCATTGATCTCTGGTATGTCTCCCGCTTTCCGGTTATCTAGCATCCGTATTTCATAGGACTGCCCTTTGAAGAGAAAAAGATCAATATCAAGTATCAACAGAACAGTTAAAGCACAAAAACATCTGGTGTTTAACACACTCAAATTAGCTTTTGGTTTATATGCAACACACACAAACAGCAGCACCTGAAACTTCTGTTTGAAATTTTATCACATCACAGGAATTTGTGCAACAATGAAGGAAAGCCTACTGGCCCCTTTAAAACTATAGATACTCAGAAAATTTAAGTATTCCATTATACATTAGGGAAACTACTTGTTTTCCCTAGCTTATTATTTCTGGAAAAAAAAAAGAAAAATCACTGTAAGAGTTGAATTCCTTTATTTTTGAAACTGATGAAAGGCAACACATGACAAACCAGAGGCTGTTTCTATGGAACAATGCTGACTGCAGAAATGAATTCTTTTAAATTCATACAACTTGTATTACTCTCTCATATACAATTTTGCTCAAGTGTCTGCTAGCACTGAATGATTTTTAGGCTCTGATCTCAGAAATAAGGCTTCAAGAAAGCTAATTACCAATTTATTTTTTACAGGTAAATTTCCCCAAGGAATTTGGTTAACTGTTTTCTTTCAGTAATGAGAAAGCTAGATATAATTTATTTGAACTACAGGATTTTTTTTCCTGTATGTTGGACAGCACATATTCATTGTTAAAGCAAACTTTCTAGAGGCTATCTGATTTATCCGTATCAGGAAGATTCTGTTTTAAACTAGCCCTAACAATAAAACTTTTGCAAATCCTTCTATTCCATTTTTCTGTTATTTTGAAAGGGGAAAAAAAGAAAAGCAAACAAACAAACAAAAACCACCTTTCAGACTATTTGTTCAACGTTCAATGAGTATTATTAACTTTTTATAGGTACCGCAAGGCATCAAGAATGAGGATTTGATGAAGATAAAAATCAGGACTATCATACTAACTAAAAGTACAAAAATAGTCTGGAGAGTTACCCTCTATTCTCTAATTTTGAACCTTCTGGCAAAATTACCTTCTTGTAAATCATGCAAGTGCTACAGAACTGCTTTTAATCAGACAATATTCTGAGTGCTATGTGCTAGTTTCTCTACTCTTTCTTGGATCTCCCACAGTTTAAGCCACTACACTGTATCAGTACAGATCTATCTGTATCTGTGTATCTGCACATCAGAGTTATAACCTGCAACACTAACGATGAGAACTGGAACTACTTTTACCCCTACTTTAAACCAGCTTTAGTGCCAAAGATATTATACGACAAAAATATGCAAATGCAGATAAGGGTTGTACTAACAGTTAATGGAGAAACTAGTGGGAAAATGCCTTAACCTAGATAGCAAATATACTATCCTTCTGTCTCAAGTTTTAAAATAAAAGGGAAGTTGGCCAACTGTTTTCACATTCATTTGGAAAAAATGGTATAAGAATATGTTCTTTCTTGGTGTCAGGAAAAGTTACCGGGTATAGTGGTAAAAATAATAATAATAATGTTGAAAAACAAATCTGACAATACGAATTACTATGAAAAAGAGCTTCAAGGCCAGATGAAACAATTACAATCATTTCATACGGCGCTACTCAAAGGCCAGGCTCAGAGTCCTGATAACAAGCACATTTCTCCTTGAGTTGCAGATTTGTGCTGCATCCCCAGCACACAGAGCAAAAACTTCAAGCTCTGTGCTTGGTTAGGGAGGACGGACCCTGATGCTTAAGAAAACAAACTATATTTCTGCAGAGTTTAAAGTTGTAAAGAGAGTACAAAGAATGTTGCTGGGCTAGTATTCTGCTGCAATTGTACTTCCTCTCCTGCCTATAGAACACAGGGTCTAAAAAGTGATAAAAATACAGTAAACCTGACCCAATCTGATAGCTGAATTCTGCAAGACACTAATAATCACCAAAGAACCTACATTAGTCTTATCAATAAAAGAGACTAATTATGTTTAAGGTGTACTTAACAAGACTGGATGCAACAAGATGAAGCACTCAGTGACCTTATTCATACAGAAAGCTAAAAATAACTCTTTGTCATCATATCAATATTAAATTAGTTGCAAACTGTGACACAGATGTTGGCACTCAGCACTTCCAAGTGCTAGAAAGTCATCAGCACGAGCTCATACTACCAAAAGCATTTCCAACTTGAGTAGAAAGATTATCAACACAATACACATACAAAATATGTATGAATCAACTTTATAAACCAATTGATTAACTATGTTAAATAGCTCACACATCAAGGGAAAAAAAAAAGTTAAAAAATCCCCATCAATAACTATTTTAACCTGTTAAGAAAAAGTGTGCATTTTTTTTAATTGAAGTGTGTTGCCAAGAGTGTTTCTTTTAATTTCATCAGAGGTAGGCATCTCTCTGCTGAGAGATTCTAGGTCAATGTCTACAAAAGAAAAAAAGAAGAAGGAAAAAAAAGGAACAGTGATCTGATCTTAGAGTACTAAAGTCTGGAAGCCTGAAAAAATAAACTTATAGAAAGGAAATCAACATGGAACAAAAAGTAGGAGATGCAGCAGTTTTTGATTTGAGCTCAGAAATTCAGCTGCCGTTTCCAGAGCCTAG
>JAUBNY010000290.1:1462476-1472657 GCA_032275445.1 Crypturellus soui
CTGTTCTCAGAAACTAGGTCAACGCTACCGGACTCACTACCGCAGCAATGCCCACTTGGCCTTCGGAAAGATCACGTATCCAACAGCGGTGTTAGCAAGCCCTTCCTCACGTGCTGCATACTCCAAAAAGAGCCCTAGTTAGTACTAGTAAGTTATTTGGAAAAGTAACTCAATCAAACTAGCAAAATATTCCTTTTCCTGGTGAAAACCAAGCTCCAATGAAGAGTTTTGCCAGTCTAACCTCAGTGAACTCTTATCAAGATTTCTTTTCCTTTTTTCTTCGGAAACATCATCCTATTCCCTCTTACCTTCACAATTCCCTACTCTAAAACAAAGTCTCTCTTTTTTCCTCTCTAGAAGTTTGTTTATAAATATATAAACAACAAGCTTGTTTGTGTATGCGTGTGTATACACATACACACACATTATACACATAAACAAACATATTTAGAGAGAGGATTTATTTTGGAGTAGGGGTATATATACACACGCAGTTTAATAGCATTTAAAAAAAAAGACAAAAAAGCTTCAACACTCTACCATATATATGGACATAAAATTCTTGCCTCTATCCAGACATGTTTGATAAAGCTCCTAAGAGAAATGTTGATTTACCAGACTACAGGAATTCCATGGCAACTTCCAATTTACATATGGAAGCAATAAATACAAATTGTCCTTCAGAGAACAATGAAGGATTCAACCATGACAAAACAATAGCAATAGAACAGTATCTTTTTCAGTAACGCTGAAAAATGATCAGAAGTATTCAAATGATATACAAGTTCCAACCAAAAATATTGAAACAAGTATATCAGAAGGATTCTGTCTCCACGCTACCCAAGACAAACACATAATACAAGACAAAAGCTTACAAGACAGAGCAATTTATACCACTGCAGATTAGCATTAATGCCTATGTTTTACAGTGGAAAAAATAGCTTAAAGATAAAGCCACACAGTCAACTCCAGTGCAACAGAGACAAAAGCTCAGAAGTGCTCCATTAACAAGTTCAGACATTAACATAGTATTCATTTTATATCTAATTATATATATGTATATGCACATTATATTCAAAGGCATTCAATTATATTCACTGCATTTATAGGTGTCTGCCTGTATTCCTATATACTCCCTCAGTTTGAACTTGGAACCTTTTCTTGGTTTCCAAGAAATGTGCTTTTATGATCTCTTCTGTTTTTACACTAAGAGAAGGGTAAGGATATAAAAATCAAAAAGGTAATTAAATGTAAAAAAAGGTAATTGAATGTAATTAAAAATTATGTGCATTCCTCAAAATATTTCTATTCTTATACTTTAAATCTATCAGTGCCTCCTTCTCAGGCAGCACAGCACCAGAAAACGTTCCCCTGTAAAGCAAGATTCAGTGATTCCTCACAGAAGAGAAAAATAAACTTTCAAAAACAAGCGTATTAACATCATGGCCACCTCACCTCCTTTGTTGAACTGCTCATTTCCACTAAAGCTCTTTTGTAAAATGTAGTTTTTAAAAACAAGAATGATTTTGTTCCTTTATACTATGTCATACTGCATCAGGAATGCACTAGGAAACAACAAGAAATCTCTGCCAGACAAACAGATTTTGTTTTCATGAAATGTACCAAAAGAAGAGCTCAAGCTCATTACCACAGAGTGGAGTTCTAAATGAAAGTCTTAACTTCAACATTTCAGCATCTTTATACACTAACCACCTAATTATATCATTGTAAATATTTTGTGTATTATTATTTAACATTTTAACAGAGAAGGGATCATACAATTGCATTCAATCTTTGTTTTCTTTTGGAAACATAGAGTAATATAGGATAGAGGCTTGTCTGACTGCCTCCCTCCCGCTCCAGGCAAGGATATAAGAGCATATCCTGAGCACACACACAGCTGGCTGCAGAACCTCTGCTTGGTTCCAGATAACTTCAACACGTTTATCTTCCAATTGTATTCTGACTGCAGACTAGAAAGACCTTTAGTAACATATTATTAACAGGTTTGTTTTCCTATATTATTTTCATAGTATTCGTACAAACACATTTCCAGAGTCACCTCAATTTGATAATGCTAAAAATGTATATTTATAATCAAATTTTAAGATTGATACAAAACAAGTATTTACATTTTCATACTCACCACTCATACTGCTTAAAATCATATTTCCGGAGTTTTTCACTTCATCAAATTTTGCAAAGATGGTTTGCAACCTGTAAAGAACAAAAACACAACATACTTGAATATTTAAAATTCTCCATGTTACTGATCAAAACAGCAAACCACTTCTCACACACATATAGCAGGAATATAGCTGAATGTTGGCAAACGCAAGGAGTTATGAATCTCTCAAAACAATTCCCAAAGGACTGTCTTCTTCTTAAATTAGTTAAGTATCTTCTAACAAATGCACAGAAAAATTAAGTCCACTTAGCAAAGAACAAAACCGAGTATGACTGAAATAAATACTGAATGTGTACTTCAGAGCTTTAAGTAATAGCATCAGCTTCAAAGCAGCTCTGATATTAGCATTTATTTATAGTACTAAAAGGTAACAATTTGCAAACAGAATGCTTATGTGGGGAAAATGAGGGTTACTATTTAACTTGTTCCAAGACATTTTTTTTTAATTAGAAATCTCAGTTTCCATTTTCAGTGTAGTCAAACAAAACAGGAAATAAAGAAATTAAACTTTATTCTAACACGTGTTGAAGTAAAGGAGACATGTTATTAGAAGAAATGTAATGAAATATCATGCTCAAGATATACCAATCTAACACTTCAACTTCCTTAACACAGAGACTTTAATAAGGCAGCTGCTACTGTGATCATGACTACTGAGAGTCATGCAATGTTCCAAGTTTGGCAGCTACAAGAAGAAAATGCTGTTTAATCAAAAAAGCTGGCCAACAGCTGAACAGCCATTTCTCATCATTTCTGTAGAAAACACTGTAAAAACAGTGAAAGAATCTAGCAGAATAAATCTAATCTGGGCTAACAACAGGTCTGTGCTGACATAGCATTTGACTGCAAACAACAGGGAACATTTTCTTCTATTTCTCTAATGACTTCTCTCATGTCTTAAACTTCTCTGAATATGGTAATGTCTAACATGAACATGAATTTTAGATATAAGACCAGCAGGTTTGAGATCTAGCCTTAAAATGTGAGTCCTTAAATGTTTCAATGCACTACTTACAAGTCGTAGCTTATAACTCCAGAAACAAGATTCAGCTACATCACCAGTGCTAGAGACTATTACTTGATTCAAATTGATTAAAAGAGCAAATATTTAAAGGTTCTGCTTGCTACTCATAATCCAGACTGTGGATCATGACACATCAAGGATCATGACTTAGGATAAAGACAAACCAAGGAAGATAATAGCAAACAATGTTTGCATATGAAAACCCTTTGTAGAAAGCAGCAAATTGAAGGAGGTATGAGGAAATTTAACTTTGATGTTTCTATACACACACAGCTTTTACTCAGTGAAAACACAGTGTTCCTGGTAGAGTTTAATGCTTTCACAGCACAGAATCCACCTTCCCTGACACCCACTTCCCTCAGCTGCATCTCCTTTATCCAGGAATGTCATAAAAACACAAACACGCACAACAGTATGAAAACACTCAGCACTTCATCACTTCCAAATGTTTCATCTTTTTTTCCCCTCCCAAATACTTCAACACAATTCACTAAAGCAGAATTTGCCCTGTACATAGCAGCCACACAGAATAAACTGGAAATTTCACCAGAAAGCCTACTTTATTTCTCACATGGGCAAAACAAAACAAAATTCATATTATATAAACCTTAATAACCTGAATGAGAAGGTGAATTTATGAATCAAAGGCAACTTATACCAAAATGATTTTTTTGCACCATTTTAGATTGGGAAGAGTAATTGTTACATTTAAGTCTCACATTTTTCAGGCACCAGCACTTCCCTGTCATACATGGAACCCCATTAGCATGCTATTTCCTTTTAAATGCATGAAGGGAAAACTAACACACGCACAAGACACTCAATAAATACAGTAAACGCTATGCCATCTTGTTTTCATGAAAGGAAGGTAATGAAAGCTTCAAATATACAAAATTAAATGTCTTTACTGTTTAACAGTGACTGTGCATTTCCTTTAGCAGACTCCATATTTAAGCACTAAATTTTCAGATTGCCTAGTTAGTAAGCAGGACTCACACACTGAATCTGAAAGGCAGAAATTTAAGAAATTATCATTCTGAGATAAAGAAAACATGAGAACAATAAAAATCAGTAAATTTAAAAATTTCAATTCTGTTTTTAGTATTTTGCTACACTGGTGACAGGCATTTGGGGCATATATAGGGAGAATACATACATACATATCTATACATGCACACAGGGTTTAGATATTCCACAAAAAAATCCTGATGTTTTCATTTTGGCTTTCAAGAATGCTTCATTTAACATTTTCAACGTAAGAGAAAAAGGAAATGCTTCCTTGTAGATATATATTACACTAGTACACACGCTGCCTCTCACTCCGGGCAAAGAGTCTGGGAAAGTGGTAACTGAACATTCAAAAATACAGAGATTTGCCAGGAGCAGATGCTGTGCAATCAGTGAGCCAGACTGGAGGACAACACTGTATTGCTACTCCCACAGGCTTCTAAAAAAGCTTGCCTTTATGGCTTCAGACAGAGGCAATCTCTATAGTATTTTGTCGTAATTACAAAAAAAAAGTTCAGAAAAACACAGTTGCTAAAAATGATTGAGTACTGCAATAGACCCAAACCTCTCTCTAACACAACTTAAAGGAGAAATAGTAACTAATACTTCACAAAAACCCTCAGAACAGACTTCTTCCTCCTTCCCCAACTCTCCATGTTACTGTATCTCTTCCTTTAAATTCCTACATACAGCCACAGGCAAGGAAGTATATAGGTTAATGTCTAAAATTCTTGGAGCCACAGCCCACTTACAAGTGCTTACAGGAGTTCAGCTCCTACCAAAAGATAACCTTGGCAAGAGGAACCCCAACAAGTTTACCTGAGCTGGTGATGACTGGCATCACACTGTCACCAGCAATCAGGAGCACAAACTCCTATCTGTAAGACCATGTCTGGTGGGATAAGTATAATCAGCTGATAAAGACATCAGGGAATATAATCTTTGCTCCAAAAAGGCACCGGTAGGTCTTGTGCAGCTTCACATATAAAAGAAAAAGTCATGTGTGGAAAAAAAAAGTTTGTCCAAGGTGGCAGGCCATTTATGCATGATGGATTTATTTATGGATGATCCTAGCTTCACAGAGTGAACATAAAAACCTCCCACTTCAAAGTTTTTTTCCTGGCAACCTGCTAAAGCCTTTTCCTAGGGCAGAAGATTAACACATTGCCCATGACCCTTCAGTATCCACAATAGTTAATTTTAAGGAACAGCCTAAGCTGACATGTACACAGAAGCACAGATGCCAACAAAGACCAAGCACAACTCTTGTAGACCAACGAGCTGTTAATTATGGCCAACTCTGATGGTGCTTAATCACTTGCAAGGCAGGCAAAAAGCAGATCCTAACTTCACAGAAGCAAAGGATGGAGAGGAACAAAGCGCTGCTCCCCCAGCAACAGTAGAAGGATAAGGAGGATGAAAGGGTGACAGCCATTCCGTCCTGCAAGTCCTGAAGAAGTCTAAGGAGGATGCACTCTCTGACCCAAGGTATTAGATACATTTCGCTTTCCCAAGACTGAGAAAGTGAGATGAAGAATCGAAGTGTTACATTAGTTAATAAGGGGTTAAAAGATCTTAAAAAAAAATAAAAATAAAAATAAAAAGTGTTCTCAATAAGGAGTTTCAAAGGTTTTTTTTTGCAAAAACAGTCTTTCCCAAGTCTCAGGCTGTATTTTTCTTAATGAAACCAACCCTTACCACAGTAGCAACAATACAAAGGCCACTGTTATTTCATATAAATTAACCTAATTGCAAATACAGTCCTGCCTTTGAAAGACATGAATTGCTCTTTGTAAACAGAAATGACTGAAGAAAGCATTTTCAAATTTCATTTCACCTTCTACAAGAAAAGTCCAGTGTTCTGTGACAACATATGCAGCAGTTAGCCCGGCAATGCCACGTTCTCACTGAACTGCAGGGCTACATTTTCAGAATTCAGAAGCAGCACTTCGAGAGGCACCTCTCTCCTCTGGCTGTGGCCTATCGGCAAATATCTACAGTGGAAAGGACTGGGATTTGGTGCAACTAGAAGGCAGAAGAGAAAACCTTTCTGCCTTTCACCTTTCTACAACCACCCATTCTCTTCACTCACAAATGTGCATAAGCTGACTTTGGTTCTCTCGCAACTCACACAGACACACACAACATGACAAGGATCAACTGAAGTGCTACAACTATTCTACATTCAGGCTAAACAGGCATTACCAAGTAATAAGCAAGAAGTACGAATTCAAGTATTTTCCAATAACTTGCCACTTCTCAGTAATCAGACAGTATATATTGCATAATTCCCAAATATTTTTCCAAAACCCTCAGCCTCTGTTAAAAAGAAGAGATTTCAATTACTGAATGCTAAGGTTGCTTTCAGTTCTGGACCTCTGTGCTGCTTCAAAGCAGAAAAGATAACAGCAAGTTCTCTAATACGTGTGTAACTAGTAGTGAGGCATTTACTTAGTATTATTTTTAGTCAGTCTTCCAGTTAGTTTTGCTTACATCATGACATCACTAATATTACTTTAGTTAAAAAAAAAAAAGGTTTTGAACAGTTTTGAGCAAGGTTCTTAAGCTCTGACAAAATCAACAAACAAAAAACAGTGATACAGAGCAGCTCAGCATCACAAAAGCAAAACAACTAACTCACCTTCCAGGAGGAATTCCCCTCTTGTTAAGGTCTATTCGCACTTTCTCTCCCACATGTCTGTAAACTTCTACAATGGCTAGTATGGCAGCATCTCTCACCTGCAAATGCGCAGATTGAATTAGGGTTACAGAAGTCAAAATAACATTTTACTGACAATCCATCCATTTGCCAGTCTTCATGCTGACTTATTTTACAAACCAGTTGAAATGGTGAGGTCAGCATAAAAAGGAAATACAACTGTTATTTCAAGATGACTTTTTTTTTTTTTAAATAAAGTGAAGCACATCCAGATGGCAATGAAAAATCCTAGGAAGGACGCATTTGAACACATTTGTAGGATTTTTTTTAAAGTCCTGTTACACTAGCCACAATTTGGAAAGTTAGTCCACGCACTCAGTGTAGGCTCACAGCCAGGCCCCTCTCTAGAAGGGCACGATTGTCCACAAGAGTAATCCGGAGTGCCCAAGCCAGTGAGAACCGGCCTCACTTCCTTTGTAAGGGGTTAGTAAGTGGTATCAAATAAAAACAAGAAATAGAGTATCAAAAGACAATGTCGGGGGAACAGTTAAAATAAGGGAAAGGAGCATGTGTCTCAAAAATTTGAGGCATTCACATTAAGCAGTGCTAAAATGCATGCTATTAAATTCCAATAACCATAACAAAAAATTATTAGAGTCATTTTTGGAATCTTCTTTGTAATGCTTTGCACTACAAGAACGATCACTCTATCAAGAACTACATCGTTACTAGTGATCAATAAACAATTAAAAGATTTTCTAGAGAACAAAATAATAACAAAGCTATAAGAAGGAAAAAGTTTGTCATATCCAGAAAATAAGCATAGATACCCATTCTATTTATTTATACAATTCACTCCAATGCAAGTTTTGCTTTCCTAGCATTTTAAAATATTATTTCAGGAACAGTTTTAGATAAATCCAGAAAGAGCATTCAATCATTTCTACCTGAAGGTTTTCCAAAGTTCAGACTTCACTATTATGGACTGCAGCTCAAATTTCAGAAGTTTCTTTGTCTTTAATCATTGTTTATCTCAAACAATGTGCTCAAACACCAACTGGGTTCAATTTAAGAGATTCTTAGCCATTTTGTACATGAAAACGTTACTTTTGCCAAATTTAATGGGCTATTACAGGTGTTATTCGGGGGCTCTCTGTATATATAGCCCTTCTTACCAATATAGTTTGTACTGTTTTTCTTTCAAAGTGTTCTCTAAGAAATAACTACTTCCAATAATAACAACTTTCGCCTTTGAAGACAAAACTAAAGGGGCCAGCACATTCAACTTGAGAAGGAACGTGGCTGTCAGAGAAGAAACTCTACCCTTAGCTTCTCGTGAATGTACCGATTTGAAAGAAAACTCATTTTTTTTTGTTTCTCAAGGTAGAAAAAAAATATCTTTTGCATACTAACGAGTCTTTGGACTTTTCTTAAATGCTTCCATTAACTGGGAATTCATTTTTCTCTCAAAGTATAGTAATTGAAACAATGGGAAGCAATGAAATTTTTACCTGACTGTTCGAGTCACCAAACAGCATACACAGATGTGGTACCAACTTGCTGAGAATTAAAGATTGTGCCCCGTAACTGCAAAAAAAAAAAAATAAATAAAAAGTTGAATGACATTTTTGCAGAAATACAGAAAACATTTTATTTGAAAGAACTTGCAGTTCAGGATTGATAAAAATCCCAATTTACACATATAAACCATACTCCAACTCTCTCACAAGGCTTTCACCTATTTTTAAACAAGACAAAATACTACACCTTTAATCTTTCTTTCAGAAAGCTCGCAGGTCAAATTGTTTGATTCTTTTTTTCCTGGTTATGATTTTAATTGAATCAGGCTCTAAGAGTACTAATTTCAGAGAAAGATGGACATTTGGGAAAGGACAGAACCCCTACGTCTCCAAGGAAACAAAAAGCTTACGTGTTTAAGGTTGCAGTAAGACACAAACACACTCCTTCCCGGGATCGGTAATTCTTGTGTTTAAAGCCAACAACAAGGCGTTCCCAAATGTACTGTAAAACAGAAATTGATTTTGATTACTGGAAGCACAAGAAAATACAATGCTATCCATTCTCTACATTCAGAACAGCTACGAAAACAACAACAGACAGGTCCACTGGCAAAGCAGAGGCATTTCTCAGATAAAATTAAATTACAAAATCTGCAACATGGAACACAATACTAGTTGTCCCACACTCCCCTGAATTCTAAAATGTCCTGAAATGTATCTAAATATTTTCACTGCTTGTGAAAGAGCTTTAAAATAGCTAGAGAATTGTTACAAATGCACAAATGTTAGCACTTTAAATAAGTAACTCAAGCAGAGGTTTCAATATTTTTTGCTTCATATTCCTCCTGACAAAATTTCCTCTCATCCATTCTAGTTGGCCTTTATCCACAGTCCTCCTTGTGCACTTCCACTTTTGCTTTAAATTTACTTAAGACTCCTTCATTTTTCACTTATTTCTTGCCTCGTCATCCTCATTCCTCTCCTTCTATCTCTGCCCTGCCTTCGCTTCTCCTTTGATGCCGGTGGTGTCTCCGGATCCCTCGGCTGGCTAAACCCTGGCTCCCCGGCTTGCGCGTTCCTCTTCCCCCGTCGCCCGCCTCGAGCCTTCCGCGTCTCAGCTCCGCTTTCCACCCCTCCTTTCCGCCCCTTGCGGCTTCCCCGGCCACGCACGCTAGGGCGTAAAAACGGAGCGCAGACGCGAGGCTTACGAGGCTTCGCGGCGGGGCTGCGGAGCGCCGAGGCCAAGCGCGGCCCCGCTGCCGTCAGAGGCGCCGCGGCGGCGAGCGCGGAGCGCGGGGCCGAGCGCTGCCTGGCAATGGCTGCACGGGGCACGTTTGGCAGCGCAGGCACCACCCTCCTCTCTTCCCCTGGAGGGCTGCAACCCCCATCTCCAGCCGTTACATAAATCCCATGAAAACGCGCTCGCTCCGGATTATTGCAACTGCGTTGGGCTTTCTGCAAAATTGCTCCCAAATAGCTACTGAGCAACAAAAAAAACAGCTGGTTTAAGCAGCAGGGAATGCTGCATTATTTCTGCACACGTTATAGCAGACATCGTATTTCTACCTACAATCCTCTTGATCTTTTTGAACCAGATTTTTTTTTTTTAATATACCTTATTAAATTTAAAGAAAACAAACCTCAGACACACAGAAAGTAGCTTGCAAAAACTGCACTGGTTAACAACAAAGAACAGGATTTTATGGAAGAAAACATTAGCCCATCGTCGAGGACAAATACCAAAAAAAAAAAAAAAAAAAAAAAAAAGGAAATAGCCTTTAC
>JAUBNY010000290.1:1521709-1538826 GCA_032275445.1 Crypturellus soui
CTGATGAGCACAGCTGCTTCTGCTGGAGGGAGATTTGTTTTTCCCACTGAAAATGGAAGCTGGGGCACCAGGTAGTTGGGAAAACCGTCTGCTTTGAAGCTTTGTTTTTTAAACTGTTTAATGCTCTGAAGGCAAAAGGCATTGTTAGGTGAGTTTTGTACAGATGTTTCCCCTTAAGTTCTGTGTTCTGTCATACCAAATTTGATCAAGTGCCAAGTTTTTTTTTGTAGTGTAACTGTATCCTCAAGGATTTCTGTGCTTTTCAATATTAAAGATAAACAGGACTCAATAGCCTTCTTCTGAAGGGAAGGAATGGTGGAATGAATTTGAACAGTTTAATTGAGTTTAAGCAGTTGAATTATTCTAACAACTCTTGTAGTTCTTTTAAAAAGGAAGAGTGGGCTGGATGGCCTGTTTTTGAGTGGTCAAATTCTCTGCGGACTGAAAGTTGCAGTTCTGGTTTCCATCTGTGAGTTCAGTACTGCAGTGCTTATGTAAAGTGAGTAAAAGCAGAGCCTGGTGTCTTCATATGTTCTTGGAGATTTTTCTTTATGGCTCTTTGAGGGAGAAACAGGATTTGGGGTTCTCCATGGATAAAGTGAATACTTGTATTTTAATTAAATTATAAGTAAGACCTTGACTTCTAAATTTGACTGCTGTAATTCAGTTTTATTAAGCACTGTGTGTGTAATTCTGGCTTTACTGAAAGGAAGTTGTACCTTGAAAACTACATCTGTGTGATTGTCATCTGTTCACCCTTTCTTTGCTGTACCTGGGGCTCATGCTGTTTATGTGTTTATTAATTTGACACAGTACTTGCTATATCCCTGCTCTCTCACTTGTGTCATGTGGCAATGCCTTTCTCTTTCCACTTTACTCAGTAGTTCATTTTCTGCAAATAATATTTTAAATAACATATTTTTATGTTCACCCTCATCCTTCAGTGTATGACTAACTTGTGCATCAGAGAGGTGTTTTGCCTTCCAAGTCAGTTTTCCATCATTGTACAGTTTCAGCTCTATTTTCTGTATTACTGTTACACTGTTATGTGGCTAACACTTTCAGTTACCATTTGCATTAATGTGGAGTTACTGCTAAATTACTTGTTTTGGGAACCTGCAGAGGTTTAAGAAGCTTATAAAATCTTGAGCAGACTTTCAGGTAAAAAAAAAAAAGTATCATATATACTTTTTTAACCCCTGTGACAGACCAGTGTGTGCATTTGGGAGGAACATGCACCTTGTTGACTTCTTTCTTTTTTTAGGTGGTAGTGCTGTGGGCAGAAAAGAGCCTGTCTGCGAACAACCAACACTTAGGCAAACTTCTGGCTTTTGAAGACCAGTTAGTGAGATTTGTATCTTGCTTTTATCCTAATGGCAGCTGAGGACTGCGTAGTCCTGGAATGTGGGAAGGCAGCCTGGTTTTATCTGTGGATTTCTGATGACAAATGCCATTGGGTGGGGAGGAGGCAGCAGAGGAAGCCTTGCATGAAAAAGATTGCAGTGAGATCAGGGAAACAATTAAGACTTCATGAAGGAAAACTTTAGGTACAGCTTTTGAAATTATCTTCAGCATTATGAGTTAATGAACTAATTCTGTGTGAATCTACATCAGTGAAGACAATAATGAACTGGAAAAAAGTGTGGTGGTGTGATAAATTAGATGAAACCTACTCATGAGAGCATCAAAATGCAAAGCTGAATTTTCTTAACTACAGAAAGGCTGCTGTTTTGTTTATAGATCAGGCTTGGATTTAAGATCATTTGAAAAAAGATGCAATAGAGAAAAAGAAAACTCTGTGTCATGTACTTCAAAAGTATCACTAGTTATTGAAAGAAAATTGGTGAAAATAAGAGTCTTCTACCAAAAGTATGCATACTTATTAAGCTGGTATCTTTAATGTGCTCATTCATAAATTTTGAAAGGAGTTACTTGTGTAGTTTAAGTTTGTGTAGTTAAACTTATCAGACTGAGACATGGCAATATTTTGTTTTGAAAAACAGCTTTGATTATAGGAAAAGTGTGTTTGAATTTGACCACTTTAGTTATAGCAATCCTAATGCTGAAGTATGACAAGCTGGAGTACCAGATTCATAGTTTTGTGTAGATAAAGAAAACATATTAGTAACTTAGAAATCGCATTTTTTTTTCCCTAACTATGCCTTTCATGTACAGGGTAGTTTGTTGAAAGCAAAGCTTAATATTGGCAAACTGCTGTCACAATAAAGATCTGCAGACTTTGTTGCTGTTTTTGTTTTCCTTAAGGACAATTTCTTTTAACTTGAATATTAGAAGGTGTTTGACAGGGCTGGTATTTCAGGTTCTTGTAGCTTTTGATAATATGTCGTATCTTGAAAATTGCAGTAGGACAATTCAAGTAGGGAAAATTCAAGTATGTGTATATTTCAACATGTTAAATTTGGTGAAGTGGTTATTTTGGTTATTTTAATGTTGCATCCGACCTTTCCAAACATTTTCTGAATTTGTAATTTTTTTTTTTTTTGTCAGAGCAGTGCAGACCTTTTGCATCTGCTTTGTTTCCAGATCAGTAGTGATTATTATTTAACAAGACAATTTTAGGAAACAGGAACAATGTGTATCAAGATTAGCACACAGATTGTGGGACTTAGTTTTTGGGGGGTGGGAATATAAATAGAATTAAAAAGAAATGTGACCATTACAATGTCAAATGTATGCCTGTAGGTGTTGCAGGGATGGTAAGGGGAACAGGACTTCATGTGTTACCGTTTTCCTGCAGCTGGCAGTTGAAAGGTTTTCTGTTCTGCATCCAGTCTCTCATGTTTAATGCATGGTGCAGATTTCTTATCCATCTGGTGAAAACATTGAACTGCCAGCTGTTGTCTGGCGAAGTTGAGTGTGGGGCTTTGCTAAATTTGCTACTTTTCTGTCTTTCTTTCCTAAACATCTTGCACTGTGAGTGGGCAAATAATGGTGTAGAGAAGCTTTTGATTTTAATTGCCTGTGACTGCTGCAATGTGCTCTAATGCAAACCCAGCTTACAAGTAAAGAGTTTTATCAGGGTGAGGCTCTTCAGTTGATATTGTGCAAGGCAAATGGCATCTGTTTCAGAGAGACTTCAGTTGAAATAGATGACTTGGAAATTGTAGGAAAGTGGGATAGAAAGTAAGATCAAGAGCGTGTAGTATAGCTTATAAATACTAGTTAAATACTATATATATTCATTTGACATACATAAATCATGATTTAATATCTAATGTATACTTTGCCTGCTTGCACGTACCCGTTTGTACAGAGACTCCTTTGCGTGAAACTCTTTTCTAACCCACTCTCCCGCCGAAAGTGGAATGGATCAGCTTAGGCTGCTGCTGCCTGAGGCAGGGGTTCACTGTTACTTTTCATCTTAACAGGCTGTCTCCCCTTGAACCTGCAGAATTTCTGTCCCTATCCTGCAGCTCCCCAGAGGATCTTCCTTGGCTATGAATGAGCTCTGTAACTGCAGAGTATTTCTGTGCCCTTTTCCCTGATGGGGTAAGAAACAAAGCCCACAGAGTGTGCTCTCTCTCTCTCATTTATCTATTTATTTATTTTCTAGGTACTATGATCAGCTGTGTTCTATTGAACCAAAGTTTCCATTCTCTGAAAATCAGGTAAGAAGATAAATGAAACTGATAAAATATATGTTGTGAAAAGTGTAGCAATAATAGTCATAGCATCTAGGATCTCTGACAAGTCTGCATGTAATCCACTGAACAGTACTTTTCTTGGGCAAGGTGATCTTTGAGCCTTCTTTTCCTAATCTGTGGTTATTTTCAGTCTATAACCCCATATGATCTACACTGAGACTTCATCTCTAGTGGCTGTAATTGCCTTCATTTTACAGATGCCAGAGTACGGGCTCAGAAAAGTTTAGACTTTGGTTGGCAATCCCTGCAGTCCATCCCAGAAGAAGCTGTACTTTACTGGAAGATTCTCTTTGCTCACCCTTTTTTCTTTTTCTCTTCTTTTCTTTTTTCTTTCTTTTTCCTTCTTCCAAAGAGAAATCTGCTTTATATTTTAGCAGCTTTTTAAAGATAATTTGTATGGGGAAAATAAAATGTTCGTTAGTAGTGGATGGAATGTGATCCTCTGTTCTTGAGGTAGAACAGATGTTTCATTCATCGTAGCTAACAAATTTTGCCCGCTAAAGAGTTGACCTTGTTATTTCTGTCTCTGCAATTTATGTAGGTATTATATGTATTAAGTTATTTTTCTACCATCTTTCTTTAACATAACCCTTTTTCTTGGGTGGAAACTAGAATAGATCTTCAGATCTCTATATTTAGGAGGAGAAAGACATGTTTTCTTTGGAGGTGTATGTAAATAGGACAGAACTTCCAGTTCTCTTGTAACCAAAATGTGTTTGAATGGCAATGTTATGATTTAAAAAAATATATATATTTCAGGGACACAGCGCGTAAGGGAGTGGTTTTGTAGCAGTTCATGTTTATTTGAATTTTGTACATTGCTGTGTTAACATATAGCCAAGAACTCACTTGGAATTTTTGTGTATAAATATTTTGATGTGATTATCTGCAAACCTTGAGACCTGGACAAGTGGCAAGCTTTAGAAACAAGGTCTAAAAATAATCTTCCTGTGGATATAGCAATTTATAAGAATTTAAAAATGGTGACCAGGACTTCTTTAACCAGGTTGGCTCCTAGAGAAAAATATGTTGATAAACGGTTGGTTCTGCAGACCTGACTCAAGTTACTCTTCTCTGCCATTTTTAAAATGAGTGTGTATTATTGTTTGTTTGTTTGGAATTTTGGAATTTCAAAGCAAAATCTGTGAAATATTTGCATTGTCTCTGAAATATATGCAGAGAAGTGTAGTGTAAGACACACCTGTTTTACCTGCTTTTTATTTCCCAAGACTGTTTCCTGTTAATGCTCCTATTGAATTCACTTTTAATATGCATAAATATGTATTACAAATCAGTTGCAGTTAGTAATTTGGAACTGTGGAAAATGTCTGGATGGGTGATTCATTTCTCCTGTAAGCATACCAGACTTTGTGGGAGGATTATCTACATCTTGCTTCTTGAAAGCTCCTGAGCAAACTAACAGGAAGAAAAGAACATAGAAGAAATTTTAAGCAGCCTTTCATTGATTTCTTGAAATTCCTGGAGTGTTTATCTTCTTACAGAAGAATTCAGGGTTTTACTTCATTAGAATAGCAAAGGATAAATATGTGAATTTGGGATATTTTTGAAAGTTATGTATTCAGTATATCTTTTTTTCTTATCTTTCAGATCTGTGTAACATTTACATGGAAAGATGCCTTTGATAAAGGATCACTTTTTGGAGGATCTGTCAAACTGGGTATGTAGTTATAGGGAAAATGCAAATAATAAAGATACTAAATTATGAGAATATTTTGTATAGTCGATTGGTAAACTGCATTTTTAGTGTTTTCAGGAGAGGTTTGGAATGAATTCAGGTGTATTAGTAATAGATTAATCATCTCAACCTTGATAACGAGTTAAATGAGTGCCATGCTATAAAATTCAGTATCTATTCAACATCCACTTTTCACAGGCACAAGTATGGTCTGAAAATAGTTGTGCTAAAGGAGATTACTCTTCCTCAAACTTGCTTTGAGAATTATTGAAGTACTAAGTTCCAATAGTAGATTTTTGTTACGCCAGTTCTTTTTACTTGAATAAGATCCTCTTGGGATGTGGATATATAAGTGTGAGCCAATTCCTTAAAGAAAAAGGGTGGTGGTGATTAGCTGGCCTGAGTAACCTTGTCTGATGTCGTGCTTCCTTTCAGAAGAGAAGAAATGGATTTGCCTGTGCCCTAAAATGATTCTCCTGTCATTTCTTCTTAAAGCATTTTCATATGCATGTGAATACTATCAAGAAAAAGCAATTTATACTGGTTTCCTGAAAGCAAAAGGAGTTTGGTTCTATGCCGTATTTTAGTCCTATAGGCATAATCTTGCGATGAAAATTCAGGATCATTAAATGAGTTTGGAAAATTTGCCCACAGAGGAAAAAAGACAAAATCTTTTAAAATTAAGTGAGGAGCTGATTGATGGTGGACCATAACTCACATTCTCTCCATTTATACCTACATATTCATTGTGGCTAGCAATTTAAGACAGCCATTGCAATTTTGAAGTGTCAGACAAAACCTGAAAATCTATTAGATTTTTTTCCTCTTTTGTAGAATTTTTTTGTTTTATACTTTTGGATGGTGTCCCACATACAGTTTTCTGTTAACAGCTACTGCAAGCTACTGTAGCTTTACATGTTCTAAGTGTACCTGCTATAGCTACAGTGTGCGAAGTATATGCGTAACAGTACACCACGTTCCTATGTTGAAGCACATGCTGTACATACTTTTTGCTTTATAATAAATAACCGGGCACCTACTTAAATATGCTACTTTTTTAATATTTAGAATTTGTTTAGTTCTGGCTTTTCTTATGTTAGCTTTTCATGTTAAATGAACTTGTTTCATAATAAGGTTGAGAATATTTAATTACGACTTGAACATAGTCTGTAAATCACCACAGACTTAATTATATGAGAAGAGCCATCAGTGATCCTAATGTTGGTAATTACCCTGAGAATTTGAATACATGTGATGTTACAGCAGCTTGAGAGAACTGCAGTTTAATTATATAGTTGTCTGAGGCAGATGGCCAGAGGTTATGCAACAGTCCATGTGAAGTGTGGAAAAATCTAAGAAATCTGTAACTGAGATAAGTAATGTACTGAGCAATGGGCAAGCAGTGAAATAGATTTTGGAACTTGAGAATTGGTGGAGTATTTTTGTATATATTTTTAGAATATTGTATTACAGGTTGTTCAGATGCTGCTCTCCAGATTAAATCTCACATATGTGTATCTTTACCTTAGATCAGAATTAACAGAGAGGTTTATCAGTGCAATAGAAGATTTTCAGTGTTTGAGGGGCTAAAATTTCTGTTGACTTCAGAATGTGAGGTGATTCTTTCTCCAGGTGGTAGTCAAGCACCAAGATCCTTTGATTGCCACAGGAACAAGATCCAGGGATCTGCCTAGTCAGTTCTGGGTCCTGCCTTCTATGACATACTGATTTTTTTTTTTTTTTCTTTCTCCTTTCCCATCTACCTCCAAATTCCACAGGCTCTTGACTGTATCACAGGGGTAGCCAGTAGAAACTGGCAGTTTGAAAAGTGCCAAGTTCACATCCTGACATGTAATCTGAAATGTGTTAAGTCAGTAGGTAGAGCTGTAAATAGAAGAGACTGAGGAAAAGCTACACTGCTGCTCAGCTGTTCTTGCTGTAGTAAATTGTACTTGGGACATAGTCCAGAGTATGAAGCAATTATGGGTATTACTGTTTTTTTTTTTTTTTTTTTTTTTAATAAAGTAATAAACTGCTGGGAGAGAGGTTAGCTAAATGAATAACTGTACAATAATTGTAAATGAAGTCAATTTCACTCAAGGAGTGAAGTTGAGGGAAAATTGTCTGTCTGATTTGTGGCTGCTTACCTGGAAATTGAATGCAGGTCAAGGATTGCTGATGCAGAGGTTTCAGAGATGTGTCAGATAAATACATAGCTGTATAAAAACGATGGATGTTAGAGTAAAACAAATCCTTGTGTTTTGAGGCTATGGGTTACATTGATTGTAACTGAGGTTGTGAAGTTGAAAATTCGGCACTTAGTATTGTCCAAGATGTGTGTCTGGATACTTTTGGCAAGGAACCAATACCTGCAGCATGTAGTTTTTTCAACACTTGCATCTTCACACTTGCATATTTTTCTAAGGAAATTAATAGATTCAAAATGGTTGATGCTCAGATATTACTGTTTCTAGGACTGTGAACTCCATCCTCTGGGACTATGAAGAACTACAGGAACTGGGAACAGTTTTCTAATAAGTTTTATTTAAGAAAATATTTAGATATATGTACTATATACAATACATGTTTAACCAAAATGATTATCAGTATATGCAATTTGATATAATAGTTCTGAGAGAAGAAAACTGTCCTACAACTCAATAGATGCTAAGATAGAGAATTCATAAAGCCTTTTTTCTCAGTGAGAGAGGATACTGAGAGCATGAAAGTGGGCATGAAAGTGATTAATGTGTGTAAGTTCATGTTCCATATTATCTGTTAGTTGTGTGGTTATACCTGTCTTCAGGGGATAAAAAATGCCCTATAGTTGGAAGGTCTTTTGGATTATTTCTGCTACTGCTTTGAAACTTTTAACAGTCTCAGTAGTCTAATATTCTTCTTTGGCAAAATGCTGCAAAACAGGGAGCTATGTTCAGCCCACAGAATTAAGAAAATTTTGACTTTAACAATATATTTCTTTGTTTGGCTTGAAACTGCTGGCGTCTTTAAATACAGAATGCTAGTGATAGCACATCTACAGGAAGCTAGACATTCTCGAGGTTATTTTTTGAAAACTGTCTCTCTTGATTGCAGCTCTGGCAAGTTTGGGATATGAGAAGACTTGCGTTTTGTTCAACTGTGGAGCATTAGCAAGCCAGATTGCAGCAGAACAGAATTTAGATAATGACGAAGGTCTGAAAGCTGCAGCTAAACACTACCAGGTACAGAGGCTCTCTACTTGTGCCCTGAAATTGAGAATTATTTATCTTGGGGCGTCAAATAAGTATCTCAGTTTTACAGTCACATATACACACAACATAAACATACATACATACATATATATATATATATATATAAAAATAAATTTCAATATCAAAGTGGGTTGGCTGGTATCTGGTGTTTACTCATAATTATGTGCTTACGGTAGTTAATTCTATGAAAAGTTGTTTTTCTTTCCCCCTAAGATTCTGGTAGCTAACCACCCTCATCTTAAGATTCAGTGGGTTTTAGCTAATTTTCTTCTTGTCGTGTTATACAGTAATCATCTCTTTCATTTGTCTTCGTAGAGCATGTTAAATCTTCCTTGTTCCTTTCATGTCTTTAGCTATAGCTGATATACCTATAGTTATAGTCAGTCTTATTTAAAAAAAATGTTTTCAGTGTAGGTATTTTGAAGAACAAGAAGTCACAAGAAATTGTTTTTCATGATTAAAGAGTCAAGAAAAAGGCTCTTTATTTTTTTTAAATGCTGTTGTAGTTGAAAGAAGAAAAATCTGCTTGGGAACCTGAAGGATGATATTTTTCTTTTCTTTAGTTTGCAAGTGGTGCTTTTCAGCACATTAAAGACACTGTCTTGTCAGCACTGAATCGAGAACCCACCGTGGACATCTCTCCAGACACAGTTGGAACTCTCAGCCTTATTATGTTGGCTCAAGCTCAGGAAGTGTTTTTCTTGAAAGCTACAAGAGGTAAATTTCAATTTTAATCTTACATATTTTATATTTTCATTAGGACTTCCACAAAAGATTACAAGCATTTTAAGTTACCAGGAGCTTTCAAAAGGCCTTTGAAAACTTCCTTTATACCTTTACTGATTTTTTTTTTTTAAGTGCAAGTCATTTAAAAAAAAAAAAAAAAAAAAAAAGAATTTGCTTAATGCTCACTTGCTATTGCAATTGTCCCATCTTCTCAATTGCATTTATTTTATGAAGAATTTTATTAAATGCCAGTTTCTTTCTTCTTTGAGACCAAAAGGCATGTTCACTCAACAGGATGGAAGCCACTAAGAACAGTGCATAGGGAATTTACCATTACTCCCCTCCTCCTCTATATGGGAAATTATTTCCTGAGTGATATCTCAATAGTAAAATACTGTTGTAAACTGGGGCAGTCGGTTTAGCAGCCATAGCAGCTGATCATGATATTTCGTCAAATCTCGTTCCATTGTAGGACTACAGATCAACTCTTCCATTTCTTAGTCTTTCTTAATGTTTTCTTTAAATGTGTCTTTAAGACTGCACATGTCCATTATACCATCCATAGGATTACATTGTAGCTATACAATTTTTAGAGGTGTATGTAAAAAGGCCAAAAGTCCTGCTGCTGCCAGTCACATACTGCTCAGATAGGAGGATGTGGAGAGTGCTCAGAAGCTCCCCAAGGTGTGAGCTGCCGTGGAAAGGAACAGTCCTTTCTCTCCACCTCCAATATTGCAAATTCTTGGGAGTCCTGATATTGATCTGGAGTAGGGATCTTACTGAAAATTAGCTTCTATGTAGAATTTTATTGCCTAATTTCAGCTGAGTTCTTTGATTATGCTGTAAAAATGCCCGTGCCAGCCAAAGGGAGGGGCTGGGAACACATTACTGAGGGCAGAGTAGGGCTGCTACTTTTTATTTGTAGTCTGCCCTTGGTGTGAGGGAAAACTTCATTCTCAGTACTGCAAAAATGCACACAGCTGCCAGAAGGTTTTTCTGACTGAACTGAACCTGCGGCAACTTCATTATTAAAGTGAAAAGTCTGGAAACTACAGCTGGATGTTGAGAAGGGAAAAAAGGGTTTGCACGCTTAAGCTATAATGCAAAACTGCACACTTAGAATGCTGTTGTTGCTGATTTAGGTTGAAATAATCTACATGTTGATTTGTAAAAACTGATGCTAATCATCATTCTTCTTTTTCCTCCCACCAGATAAAATGAAAGATGGTATCATAGCTAAACTAGCTAATCAAGCTGCAGATTATTATGGTGATGCTTACAAACAATGTCAATATAAAGATACTTTGCCCAAGGTTAGTGACCCTTATGGAAATAGTCTGAGACCTGCTATGACTATGAATAGCTAGCATGTACTGTGTACTTGGTGAAATGTTCTTAAGACTGTATCTTCAAGAAAAGTCAACTGGTTTTGTTACATCCAGGAGAAGTGAAGTAGTAATTTGAAAAGCAGTTAAGAATCTGAGAAAGAAATATTGTTTTTATTGTCTATTTGTTTAAGATTTTTCTTTTCCTTTTAGTAGGTAAAATCTTACATGAAATGTGTTTACTTCTTTTAAAGTTATCTTGAAATGTTTATGATAGCATTTAGGGATGCTTTCTTATTTAATGCCTTACTAAATATTTCTAACACTTAATGGGGCTTAATTAGCTTCTAGTATCAAAGTTTTAATGTGAAATTTATTGTCTTGGTGACAGCATGAAAGTAGTGGTGTTGATCCACCAGCCTGTTAATGAAAAACATAACTGGAAGTCAGTGTGTCCTTTCTGCTGCCTGTTTTCTCCTTTTCCTCCATTTGACTCTCTATCCCCCTCCTTCCCCCCCCCCCCCAAATATTTTTTAAAGTATCTCTCTTCAGGCTTGACTGTCATTTTGTTATTGTTGATATTAGAAGCTGCAGGAAGACATCTGCACCCTTTCAGTATAGAGAATATAAGGTTTATTTTAAAACTGAGCCGGGGAGGCAGTCTGTATTAACTGTGTTCAAGTAAAATGAGTTTGCATCTTTTGATTAAAATAATAAATGAAACAAATGGTCCTGTAGACCAATCACAGACACGCCCACACACGTGTATGTATGAATTTACTTTTACAGAGTAAATTTACAATTTTGCTTGGTCGCATCTTTGATAGATTCTTTCACACATTCTGTGTTGTTGTACAGGTTGGGCTGATTTCATGCTTAGGTAGTAATTAGATAACAATTGTTTTCTGAGAGATGATGAGGCATAATAGAGCCGTTGCTTTGTTTTTGTTGTGGATTGTTTGTCCAGTTATCAACTGTCAGTCTGCTATATTGTTTGAAAGAAAACAGTAAAAACGCTGTTTTCTTGAGTTAATACTGGCTCTGAAAGTCATTGCATCTTTAGAAGCGGGAAATAAACTTTTATTTCGTGTGTCAGACTGCAGTTGTAAAGCCTCCTAGGCAGCTTTTTCAAACTGGTCCTCTCTTTTCCATCTCTGTGGGCAGCAAGTTTGCACAAGTGTGAAGAAGCAGATGTTTGTATACCCAGGTCTTTAAAACATCACTCTGCTTTTCCAGTGCTTTTCCTTGATTTAAGATATAAGACTGTAAGGCCAAATCCTTGATCAAAGACCATGCCTATGCTGTGGGCTTCAGTATAATGTTTTCTTCATGTCTTGATTGGTACTTCTGTGAAGATAAGTGCATTTATATATAAAATCTTAAAAAAAAAAAAAAAGTATCTTTTAAATTAGTTTTTGTCTTGGTATTGATTAGTCCTCTTTATTTGCTTGTTTTTTCATAACTTTAGAAGTACTTTCTTTGTAGGACTTGTGATGTCTACATTTTTCCCTTCTTTTCCTTCTCTTCTTTTAAGAACACTTTGTCTTGGGAACATTTGGGTCTGTTCTTGTAGCTACCCTTCCTAATATATGCATGCATTGCTAATCTTTTTGAAGTAAATGTTGTGACTTCATGGCTTGAAGTCACAGAACAGAACAGTCACAGAAATACATAAAATGTATTTCATCTGAGATAATGACCATTGTAAGAATTTTGCAGCAACAAATTAAAAAAAAACAAAAAACACTGGATTCAGTCCATGCAAAGTCACATGATCTCTGACATTTACATCTAATGTTTTAACCAATCTAAACCATTAATTGGGTGATTCTAATTTCCTTTTCTTCCTTTTTCTTCCTGCATCCCGTGTTGTCTGTGGTGGTTTTTGTGGTTGGACTTTCCCTGGTCAGTATTTTTATTTCCAGGAGGTGTTTCCTGTTCTGGCTGCAAAGCACTGCATTATGCAGGCCAATGCAGAATACCATCAATCTATCTTGGCAAAACAGCAGAAGAAATTTGGTGAAGAAATTGGGAGATTACAGGTGAGTAATTTCTTTGCCCCCAAAATATGGGAAAACTTTAAATCGCCTTTTAAATGTTAACTCAGATTTGTTATATTCAGATAACTAAGAGTGAAACACATTTGAAAAGTTCAGAGCATATTTATTACCTAGATCAAATTATTTATGGCTGTGAAGATAGTAAGTATCTTTGTAACTTTTGTAACAGTGGGCAGTTTGCTGCTGCTTGATGTGTTGAAAACATGAAAATGACACTGGCATTTTTTGTGAGTGGTGTTTTTGAAAATATTTTTGCCTCTCTAACCCATTATCATTTGTCGGGATGTGAGGGAGTCCTATGAGCCTTTTGTGGGATGAACCTGTTGATTGCTTGCTGTTGTTGGATAAACTATTTTAATAAATTTTGCTTCTGTATTTTTGTTACTTAAATGAAGAGAAGACTATTTTCTTATGTAAGGAAAAGTAATATTAACTGTGTTGTAGCATTAAAGTTGTGTGGACAGGTGACTGGGAAACTCATCTGTTCTAAATATATATAAAAGGAAGAAAAAGTAATAATTGAGTTTTAACTGTATTTTTATTTTTCAGCATGCAGCAGACTTGGTAAAAACAGTAGCATCTCGTTATGATGAATATATAAATGTTAAGGATCTGGTTGACAAAATCAATCGGGCACTTACAGCTGCAAAAAAAGATAATGACTTCATTTACCACGATCGTGTTCCTGACTTGAAAGATCTGGAGCCCATAGGAAAAGCCAGCCTTGTGAAGTCTACTCCTGTTGTTGTTCCCCTCAGTCAGAAATTCACTGGTAAGCCAAGTGGGTGGCGCACACACAGCCAGACAAGGTCACTTATAACATGACGATGTTGATGTTGCCTTTTGAATAGCAGTAAGTTACAGCAGTGTATTTGATTAAAATCCCTTTTGTCTCTCTAATTTGTTGTTTGACTACTTGATGGCAAAAGTACAGAATGAATAAGCTGCAGGTTAAAAATGAGTATCTGCAATGCATGTGCTTTTTTGCAAGCCCATCTTGTAAAGATTTTTCCCAGCTGCAGTGTTTTCTGTCTTAAATAATTTTTTAAATATTCAGAATGAACACTAATACAAGGGAGAAATATCAAGCAATACTTCACTGACTTGGTTGCTTGACTTATATAATGTTGAAAAAATTTTATAGATTATTAGCTGAGCAAAGGAATTCTAAAACCTAAAAATCTCTTTTTCTTGTTTTCTTCCTTAAAATGTAAAATCAGAAATGCAACCTTAAGGAGAACCTGCTTTGTAATCTGTAGTTCTTTTAAATATAATACGTTCAATTATTTCTACCTTAATTTCAGTCTTAAACTGAAGGAGTATCTTAAGCTGTTTACCTTAATCTCTATTGAAAAAGCTGCACTGTGTCCTTCATAGCACAACTTTAATTGTTATTTTATTTGTAGATCTCTTTGAAAAGATGGTTCCATTGGAAGTTCAGCAGTCTGTGAGTGTTTATAACCAAAGAAGGGCAGATCTAGTAAACAGGCTAATAGCTCAAATGAGAGAAGCCACAAATCTGGCAAATGGGTAAGTACTGCAGCTTCTTAACTTGATCAAGGGGTTTTTATGGAACTACCGTAAGGCACTGTTTGCCTTGCAACCTGGAGACATCTGGATAGCAGTAGAAATAAGTTGTTACTGTGTACTAGAGTGGCATATCTGAGCCCTAGCAGAGGTGCTTAGAATTACTAGTCTGTAAATGTTAAGACTGAATGCGTGTTAAGAACACGTGATAGTTGTTGTTTTTCTTCAGGCTTTATTAAGTTATATCTGACACTTGCCCAGACAAAGTTCCAATTCCATTGACCAGGAGAGATTTTCAGATTTCAGTGATCAGTGTCAGCTTGATTGAACTAGTGACTCAGTAAGTGATATTTTTCTTGCAAGGCTTTGTGTTTTTAATAGTACTTTTTTTTTTTTATATAAAACTTGAAAGGTAAACATGTAACTCAAGACAGGTGGTCATTTATCTACCAGTCTTCTGATAGACACCACATTTTTATTAAGTACTAAGATGCAAAGAGACTGTGTAGGGTTTGTTTAGTTTCAAAACCACATTCTAGGCATAAGTTTAAAATCTTCAGTTTGTAAATTCTATTCAAGAATATGTTATGCTCTGTTTCCCTTTATTCTTAGAGTTGAGTTGGTATGAATGTTTGTTTGGGTAAGAACGTAATGTACTAGATAAAATGGATAGAACCATCTATCTCTACAAACAATTTGTGGTGACTTTTTCAGAGTGCTGGCTTCCCTCAACCTTCCTGCTGCTATTGAAGATGTGTCTGGTGACAGTGTTCCTCAGTCTATTTTAGCTAAGTCTAAGTCTGCGATTGAACAGGGAGGAATTCAAACTATTGATCAGTTGATCAAAGATCTGCCTGAACTGCTACAGAGGAACAGAGAAATCTTAGATGAAGTAAGATCAACAATGACTAACACTGAAGTATTCTTTAAAATAGTAACAGCAACCAAAAAAAACCCCTAGCTTGGTCTCTCTAAATGGCAATAAAAAAGCATGGAAATGTCCAAAATACGTACTAATTTTAATAATGGTTTTAAAACATGCCATTTAAACGTTATATCCATGTATGTGAAAATTGTGTTGTCACATGGATTTTTTCCTTACAATTGTTTTGTTCTTAAAGGGAAAAATAAGATTATAAAAATTTGGGGGAGATTTTTTCTTTTTATATCTTTGAATTGCAATTTTAAATTAAAATTAAGTGTTCTTGATGTTTCCTTAATAAAAAATAAAAAAGCTATATACTTTTATTAGTTTGTGTTAACCTCTCCTAAACCCAGATTTATAATGCTTGGAACATTTTTAACTCTTGTAGTCATTAAGATTATTAGATGAAGAAGAAGCTACAGACAATGACCTGAAAATGAAATTCAAAGAACGCTGGCAGAGAACGCCATCCAATGAACTTTATAAGCCCTTAAGGACAGGTAAATCTCATGTTTCATCTCTTGGATTCTGGGATACTCTAAAACTGTTTATTGTTCTGTAAGTTAAAGTGGGTTTCAGTGCACTGATATCATTTCCAGAGAGACGAATCCCAATTTAGGAGAGACTTTGTCAACATAAGCCTTAGTTCATGCTCTTATCTGGAGATGATTGGAGGACATGGCATAAAATTTGTAGCTGCTTTTGTATCTCTTGAGAGTACACTGCATGCTAAAGTTTTTAAAAATAAATCTTCCATTACGTATGATTTTTTTATATACATATGGACTATAATGGCTTCTCTTCCAAATGCGATTGAAATTACCAATGAAGTGCATTGTGTAATGTATTTATCTTGAGTGATTTTTTTTTTAATGTATATATTTTCTGAGGATTTGTGATTATCTGGAAGAAGTTTTTAGTTTTTGAGTAGTTTGGCCATCACTATATAATTATCACTGTGTGCTTAATTAGTATGCTTAATTTTGAAGCTAATAACAAATTGATACCATTGTCTCTATACAAGTTACAGGCTTTAAAATGTGAACAGCTCACACCAGTGTTTAGTGGGTTTTTTTGTGTGCATCTTTAGAAAATTCTTAGTTTATGTTAAAGAAAAGTTAAATTTAAAAATTTTAATTGTTTATAACAATAAGGTACAGGCCTATAGAAGTGCAGAAAGATTGAAAAGCATGAAAACTTGCTCTGGTGTAAGTCTTGGGTAAAACTCGCTTGTGAATAACGTGAATATCTTTCCTATCACCAGAGGGAGCCGGTTTCCATAATATTTTGAATAGAGCGGTGCATGCGGATGGGCTGGTTAAAGAGCGCTATCAGTCGCACCGGGATACGATTGCGCTTCTGTGTAAGCCAGAGGCAGAACTCAACGCAGCCATTCCCTCTGCCAACCCAGCCAAAACACTACAAGGAAGTGAGGCAAGGCCCAGAAATTACTCTCTATTTCAAACGGAAATAGTGTTCAGTTTAACAAAGTAGAATTCTTGGTGGCCTGATATGGATACTGATCCTTAGCTGCTCCTGTTTTGGTCACTGCTGAGACAGGTGGTGATTAACTTATGTTGAAAAAAAGTGATTTTGGGGGTGGTTTGGGTGTATTTGGAGTGGTTTTTTTTTTTTGGTGGTTGTTGTTTTGTTTTTGTATCTGCTAGAATTTATTTTGTAACATGGAGAGTAAGTAAGTTCTATTGCTAGGTACAGTGGAACCGATTAACAGATAACACAAAAAGAGCCATCCTTCATAACTTTTTATATGTAGGGTGGTTGAGGTGGTATTCAGCTTTTTTGAGGCAATATAGGTACTATGGAAGGTACTGCCTTGTATTTGAATATGTTGGACCAGGAGCTTAAGGCTCACCAATATCAATTTGATTATTTCCCTGGTAGGAATGATTGGAATTTAGTGTATTTTGGGGTCAGGTTTTTG
>JAUBNY010000290.1:1563924-1575625 GCA_032275445.1 Crypturellus soui
CTTCTGACCTGAGGTGGTGCCTACAGCTCCTCCCCAGCAGCTCCTCTTGCTGGAGCCTCAGTTGCCCCCAGCTCCTCAGTTAAGGGCGGCTTCAGGGGTGCTCTCACTTGCCTGGATGTCAGAAATTACAAGAATTTTCTTTTTTTTTTTCCTCTAGATGGATATGAACTTGCCATAATTATCCAAGCCTTTTTCAACTTCATGTTAAATTACTTGAGCGCACTTCAGCATATTTCTATATGGGGCTATGCCAAGCACAGAGAAATGTGAAAGTTAATAATGGAAAAGCAAAGAAGTTAAAAGTAAGGCTGCAGTTTTAAAATTCATTCATGTTAATAATGAAAACTGCTACTTTTTAAAATTCCTTGCTATGTTTTTCTGGTACCACTTCAAAAATCTCTCCATAAAGAGAGTTGAAAATGAAATGCAACTCACAACTTGTTAAGTTGCTTATGATTTTAACAGAGACACCTAGGATGTACATTGGTTTCATGATTCCCTCCAAAATCTTAGAAGCAAAGGCAGAGATAGAGAAAAGATTATGCATTTCTTTTTGTCTGTAACACAGTACAACTCACTGCAAGGCTCTCTGAGACTCCCTGCTGAAGAACTGCAGATGCTGCCAGCTCCAGAAGTTGTAATAGGAGGAGAAAATCGGAAAAGAAAAAAAAATCTGCTTCTCTTTACCTTCTCCTTTGAGTTTTGGGGTGCATCTGGGAAGGCTTTCTGAGGAACTGGAGGTCTGGATGTTGTGTTTCAACCCCTCTCTAACCTTCTTCCTCTCTTGACTTAAAAGGCCCCGGGAGACGGGACTCTGGATCTTCGGGAATGCTGAGGCCTCTGCGCAGTGCGGGGTGCTCTGCTAGCAAGGTAGGAAGGGTGTCAGCACACAACGATTCCTCTTCCTGCGTCTTCATAATGTTAGTGCTGTTCAAAAGCTGTTCTTGATTTAGTGGTACTTGTAAAGCTCTTGATAGAGGGCAATTCAGCAGATTAATGCTGATACGGAGCAATTATGCGGTTCTTAGGTGGAGCATTTTTACTGACTGAAAAATCTTATTTTACAAAGTTTATATGGGAGAAGGGAAAACATTATTAATATAATTAAGGCATATTTATTAAAAAAAATAGAAAAAGGTTTAGCAAAGGGAATTTGCCACTTTTAAGCACTAGATTGTTTAAAAATACCAGGGTAGCTTTGAGGGGCAATGTTTCAATTTTTGAAAAAAATAAAACAAGTTTCAGCTGAATAAAACTTGGGTCTGGCCAAAGTTTATGGGGAACACAAGTTCTCTGGCTGAAATCATATCCTTACCAGCCCTGATCAGCCTCACCTGGGGCCCCCTCCCTCCCCCTTTTTCCCCCCTTTTTCCCCATTTAAGCTCAGCCTGGGGCCCTGAGCCTCAGTGTGTGAGGCCTCTTGCAGAGCTTAGCAGGGCACTGGGCAGACCAGCACTGCCCACGGGGCTGCTTAAGGAAAGGGCACTGGAAAGGTCATCTGGAGACCTTCAAGGGAAAGGGGATCACTTAGAGGCCCCGGAAATCCGGGAGCTCCTTCCAACCTCATGTTTGCCATCCTCTTCCCCAGTGGGAAGTCTGAAGGAGCAGAAGTAATCTACTCCCTACTGTTTAGCTGTATTTATTTTCCACTGCCTGCCTCTCTGCCCGCAGCACCACTGATGTTCCCTGAGCACCTGAAGTCATTTATTTTCTCTCTCTGCCTGTGGCAGTGGTATTGCACCCTAGAAGACTTTGGTTGAAACCTTGAGGGTTTTATTGGGGATGCTCTAGTTGTGTGAGGAAGTAAACAGATGTAGCGACACCATGTGCTAAGCCCCCAGTGGGTGTCTAGACTGCTGAGGTTTGGGTAAGTTCTCATGTTTATTAAGTGTACATAGGCATGCTGGTAAGTATCTAGTAGGCAAACGTACTCTAGATACGGAAAGCTTGCTGCTCCTAGGGTCCTCTCAGGAGCGGTTTGAGCAACAGCAGCTGCCTTTTATAAACCCCACGGTGTTTTTTTAAAAAGCTCGGTTATGTTTGATGGTCACCACTTAATTAGGAAAATCTTTGTTGTATTTATCTTGTTTTATGAGCTTTCCTGGGTCATCCCAAGTCCTCTGTGGCTAAGGAGGGTGCTCTCATTGCCAGGGATCTTACTGAACTAAATGGTGTGCACAGGCTAAACCTCAGGGTTTGGGGAAAAAATAGCTGAGGAAAGGAGTTAGCTGAATTTGAATTTTTTTTCCCTCTGACATTGGAGCACATGAAGCTCTAGAGGGTGCGATGCCAGCCTGGTCTTTCTAAGGAGCAAGATTCGGCAGTGTGGTGTATAAATGGAGCCACTAGCAAACTCATCAATGCAAATGATGTCTCATTACTGGGTAAGGCGCTATGGCTGCATCATAAATGCAGAGCATTCTGCCAGTGTTCAACAAGCTTCAAGAGGCCCTAAAACCAAGATTTCTTTCTTTTTTTTTTTTCTTTCTTTCTTTTTTTTTTTAACTGAAGTGAATAAATATGAATTGAATACAGACTATGAATTGAAAATATAACAGCTGACTATCAATTATTTTTTTCTTCCTGATGACTTATAAATATCTTGGGTGTTTTTAGTCTATGTTTGCTGTTCTTGCAGCCCTATGTGGAGGGTGCATATAAGAGGAGCTCTAAGATCCTTGTGGAGCATTCAAGGAGACTGGTGACTTTGTGCTGAACTGTAGCTGGCATTGTGGTCTCTACCCTGCCCCTCTGGAGAGTTTCTCCAGTGTGCCCTACCAGGTCGTATTCTGAACTCCCCGGCGCGTCAGGAATGTGACATTTTCTAAAATTCATGTTGTCGGGAGGGAAAGGACAGCCCTGCATGAATTTTGCTCATGTGTGCAGCTGCTGCAGTAACTGGCTCCTCTACTTCCTGCTGAGGATGCTTGTGGATAGGTCTTAGTGTTTGTCTCCACGAAAAGCAGATTTTCAAACAAGTGTGGCTTCGAGACCTTTCAGAGCTAAGGATTACGCACATCAAGTGAGGCAACTAACTTGAAAGCACCAAGTAAGAAATCAAGTATCGAGTAAGATACTGCATCAAGTAAGAAAACTGTATTTCAGAGTTTACCAAGCCTGGACATAAATCTCTTATCTAGTCAGCACCCACAGAATAGAAGCTAATTGAAACTAATGGGACCCCTGATGATAGGAAGTCCTACGTGAAGTGAGTAATGGTAACGCTCTCCAGCCTTTAATTAGTCATTTACAGTTCCTCTCAGGGCAGCCGAGCTCTGGTTGGATCCAGCGCTCTCACATGTGGGTTCCTTGTGGATTAATTTGTGGCTCCTGCAAAAGGTCTGAAGAGCTGGCGACTGCAGAGCTGCTGAGGTCTGCACATGTTGGCACCACTCCTGCCCATACCACTCACCTGATAATCAGGCCCCTCTTCCTTCGTTGTCACAATGTGTCTGGGGGAGTCTCGAGTGTCTTGAGTAAATATTACTAGTTTCTGTGTCTGCTAAATTACCTCAGCTTTGCTGCAGGATAACAAGCTCGGCTGCCTCCTAGCTATTTCCACTTGCTGTCTGTCCAGCTGTTAACCCGGTGGGAAAGTGCTATGGACGCCTGTCACGCTGCTGGATTGTTTTTTCTTGTATATTTGATCAGGTTTGTACAGCTAAGGTGTGTGGAGACTGAAATCCATGATTACTGCCCATTAATAATTAAGTTCTATGCAGAGAGATGGGTTCTTCCCAGGGTTTGATAGAGAGTTTTTATTTATTATGGTTTTTGTGGATCAAACTCTATGTTAATCTCAAACATGCCTGCTGCTGCGTGTAAGCCCCCCACAAAGCTGTGCTAGTGGCTTTGTCTCTTTCTTGCTGTTTATACTTGGCATGAGCCATTACACGTGTTGCAATGAGGAACATGTCGTTAGCCGAGTCCTGCCAAGACAAAATAAATACAAAGCATGAGAGACCTTTTCTCTTGTTACAAGCTAGCTCCTGTATTCAGAGCTAGCAGTCTTTTGCCTTTGACCTTGCCTCTTCTGAAAAGGTCTGGATCTTTAGCTGGAGATGTTCTTCAGCAATCTTCTCATCTCTGCAGGGGTGAGCAAAAATGCTCCCTTACAAGATTGGATTAGGACTATGAGATACCTTCTCTCCCCTTTTGGTACCTTCTATCATTGCTATTGATGAATCTTCAGTGGAAGCTGCTGTTTAAGTGCATAAGGCTTCAAAGAGGAAAGGTGCTGGTACCTCGACAGTGAAATGCAGAGCTTAGTGGTTTGTGAAAGGCAGTGAATGCTTCTCATCTGAAGGGGACTGGCACTGTGTTTGGACCTTTACAGTCAAGGTGGTGGTGTGGATAGAGTTCAGAGTCTCAACTTCAATGTGACTGGCACAAAACTTGCATGTTCTCAAATAGCCTTTGAGGATTGCTAGACGTGAGGGTGGCAAAGCAGAAGTCCCTGTGTCCCAAAGACAGGAGCATCTAGGTGTAGATCTGGTCCAGAGGCCCTAGTTTGGAGGTGGGGAAAAGGCTGATTTAGTAGTAGGCTCCCCTCCCCGCATGGGCTGGGCTTCCAGCACCTCTGCCTCAACTGATATTGTTTCATAGGGATGAAAACCTAGTACAGCTCTTGTTAGAACAGGTGAGAAAACTGAACCACGGGTGGCCACGTTCTTCATCAGTTGCCAGCTACAGTCTGCAGAGGAAATCCATGCCTACCTGCCCATTGGCTTTACTGAGCCTATTCCTTGTAATGAAAGTGTATGCAAGATTTCCTGGATTTGCTTAATATGCTTTATGTTGAGTATGATTTTAACCTCTTGACTCTTTCTTATTTGCCTTTTCACTCTGTTCTGAGTTGTAAAAGTTCTGATTTCTCTGTGTTGGCCTGTTGCCTCAGAGGATGTGACTCATCAGTGAAGGGATGGACAGGAAGTTTTTTGTAGTTCCTTTGTAAGGACACATCTATCCTGAGGCAGTTCTGCTTTTTAAGTAGCAGGAGGCTTTAGTGACTAGAAGAAAGGTGTCTTTTTGACCAGACATAAAGGGTATCTAGCAGAGGCTTCTGAGAAAATGCTCCCTCATTTAAATTCCTTCAATTGTGTGTTAATAGGGCTTTGTGTCAGCGAGCATCCACAAGGTAAGCAGTTTGCGAGGAGTATGTGAACACCTATGGGTATCCTAGAGGTTTTTTTTTCTTCCCCCTCAGCCTAATCTATGAACTTGGAAGGTCAAGTCTGTGCTTTTGACTGCAGTTCCAGAGAAAGAAATAGATCTTGCACCACAAGGAAAACTGAGATGTAACCTCTGGCTCTGGCAGAGCTCCATGGGGGTCTCCTGGCAGCACTTTCCTGTATGACCATTTATTCCTCCCTCTGTCCCTTTAGACTGTGCCCACCCTTGGGATGCTCCAGGGAGTTCTTCAACTTGAATTGACTCCTGCTGACTCAGGCTCCTACCTGACTGCTGACTCGCCAGCTTGGTCAGGGATGTGCACACGTGTTACCTACCCCGGCTATGTGACCCTGCATGGAATAAAGTCACAAATATTTGCTTCTGGGCACAGACACCACTTGTGGTGAGCTCACACTTGCTGGGGTGAAGGTGATGGCTACCTTGAGTAGATTGACCATATTACCCTTAAAATTACAGTGTTGTTACCCCTGGCTTTAGTCTTGGATCAAACCCTAAGCAAAGCACGAAAGCTTTGTTTTCCAAACAAACTGGCTCCACTGATTTACAAGGAGCAATATGTACAAGTAGTCAGGTAGGTCTTAGGTAATTTAGAATTGCAATGATTGCACAGTTTGAAGAGTGTTAATGAAGTGACTCTTTTCCCCGATTTTCAAACCTGGATAAGGAGCACCTCAATAATCGAACCTAGAAGCAGCTTCAATGTCTACTATGAGATGAGTGCAACAGAGTTGCATTACTGAGTTCTGGCAACAGAGGGCAAACCTGTGGTTTTGGGGTGTTGGTGTGTGGAGCCAGTGAAGCACCTGGAAAGGTTCCTCACCTGCGACCATCCTTGTGACTTGTAGGTGCAGAAGTGCTGGGTGGAAGCTTTGTGGGAGAAGAAGTGGCTCAAAGTGGCCCCCAGTTGGCCTTGCCAGGTGGGATAAGTGGTTGTCATGTTTAAACAGATCAACCTCATGTTTCAAGAGGCTCTGGTTTCTTTTCTGATTGTCTGCCTGCTGTCAAGGCCCCCTGAGAAGATATTTTGTAATGTTTCTAAGCAAGTTCAGCAAATGTGTGTAGAGCTGCTCAGTCTCAAACTCTCATCACCTTTGTGGGGGACTTTTGGGTTTTTCTTTTCTTTCCATTAAAGAAGACTACAGGTATGTCAGAATCTTATAAACTTGAAGCAAATGAATATATTTTCTCCAGTTTCCTATGGCTCTAATCTCAATAGGATTTGATAATATAACAACAGGGAATGGACAGCTTGTTGTGATGGACACTTTAATCTTATCTGCCTGCTGTGAAATACACTGGCCAATCTAGCAACTGCAAAGCATAAATTGCCTTTTTAATACTGATACAGTGTGGGTGGGGGTGTGGGGAGGGAGACAAACTTAAGGAAATATTACATCTTAATCGTGATCCTCTGCTGGGATCAACAAATCTGGTTCATCCTTGAAATTCTGCTCTTTACCAAGTCTCTCAGCCCCGCAATAATTATTTCCTTAACCCTTAATAGGTTGCTGCCATAATCTGTGGTATGGCAATAATTGTATAACAGCTTGATGAGACCTTTTGTCTGTAATTATATGGCCAAAGGAAATGGCTGACTAAATAACTGTCTGATTATTCTGGGAATTTGTAAGCAAACTCATAATCTAAATGTTTTCTTAATGCACAGAGAGGGAGGTTACAGGCAGTTTCCCCTCCCCTAACAAGAATAAATTGTTGCTTCAATCTCTTTGACTGTGTGGAAAAGGAGTTACAGGAGGATAGACTGAAAATATGCAACTTGCATTTCATCAGAGTGGTTGGGTTAGCAGTGCTTGAAGACTTCAGCGTGCCCAGCCCTTCCGCACGCCTCAGGAGCAGGGACCCTTTCAAGAACTTCCTACTCCATCTTGCCTCTTGGTAAGAACCAGCTCTGCTTCATGAGAAAATTTTCAGTTGGGTCTGACATAAGGGAATCAAGTCCTACAACATGTTGCCTGATGACCAAGCAGTCTATGGGTGCTATTAGCTTGGGAGTGCAAACATTAAAAAGGATGGAGATTGCAGGTGAAGTGAGAACAAAATAAAGCTGGGCCCAGGCTAAGCCCTGGGGTATAATTCTCAGCAGTGAGATATAACAATAGAATAATTTAGGAGACAAAGTAGCAGAAATGCTATGTATGCTTAAAAAAAAAAAAGCCTGCATGCAGACCTATGAAATTCCATGTTATGCAGCTCTGAATGAGTGAACATATTTTACCTGCCTGGGCAGCATCACATGACAGCTGGACCCAGCTTAGCCTGTCTCTGAGGGGAGCTGCTTTCTGCAGGAAGAGTTTGCCTGCCTGTCTGGGATACAAAAAGGGAGTTCATTGCATTTACCTATTAAATTGTGGATTTGATGGTTTATTTTTCTACCTCAGGATCCCAAAACGTTTATCAGCAAACCAGTTACTGAATGTGAGACTGGGGCAGTGTAAGAGGGGTATGACCACACTTACTGCTTAGCCTAGTGTGGTGTCAGTGCTGGCACGGGCTCTGAGGTGGCCCAAGAATTTGGTATTGCAGTTCCCTGAAACTCCGGAAGGCCAGAGTTTCCCTGTCTTGTCCAAGGGAAAAACGGTCCCCTCCGGAGGAATGGGACCAATAAGCACCACAGTATCAGTCAAGAGGTGGTGGTTGTTGCTGCGCTGCCTTCTGTAACGCCTCGCGTGCCACGGGGGATTCCCTGGACGCTGCGCGATGGCAGCGGATGGCAGCCCGCATCCACCCTCTGCGCGCGTCCGAGGTGGTCTCCCCGTTTTGTCACAGAAGTCCTGTTTGCCTACTACAGCATTATTAGCAGAATCCCTTATTATAAACGGACAAACACTGTCATCCTCTTAATTAGGGACATGTTAATGATAATACTATTGCCGTCAAATAACACTGCGAGTCTGTTTTCCTTCTTAATTTTGTGCTGTGCTGTTTGAAATGTTAATGAAGCTGGAATTCTCAAAGGTCATTTGAATACATTGGCTTTTTTGTTTTGTTTCAGAGCAACTTAAATGAGTTTTTTGTTCGTAATTTTGCTAACAATCTTAACTTTTCTATTTAATTAATGAAGGTGTAGGAACGTGTCCTTGTCCTGGTCAATGAGCTAAATAAGGAGGGCTTGGTATTCTCTAAACTATTCCGTGGCATTTTCTTCCCTCATGTGTGTCCTATCTTTTCCATATCAATTTCCTTTTCTTTTACTCCATACACTGTCAAAGGATGTTAAAGAAAACTAAGGAATTAAAAATGGAAAAGTGAAAATTGTGCAGAACGAAGCATTGCATTTTTCTAGGAGCTGTTTATTATCCTCAAAGTTTTGGTTCTTTACAAGTAATAAAGAAAAGAACTGGCAACTGCTATTTTCAGCTAATTGACAGGAGTGTGTTGTGAAAGAAGGAGCATTTTTGCACTACCTTTGCTGATGACATTTGAAGGTTGTTCTACACTTTCCATCTGTACTAAATTAACTTATCTGCTGTCTGCCTTCGTTGTTAATCTAGTAGGTGGGCCTTTCATTTGTTTTTAAAACATCAGATGATGGTAAAGTAGCAAATATAAAAACTGAAAAGGAGGTTGTCTAACAACTCAATTTGTCTGATAAAGCCATACAATTTTATAATGTAACCTTAATATTTTAAGGTAGTACCTGATGCGGTGTCTTCACTGGAAAGTAGATGGAGGTCTTTGAGTACTGGGTACTTTATTTGCCTCTTTACTGCTGCTTGGGTGGCTTTAGCATCTCCTGTTTTGGGTCTAGAGGTATTCTGTGGTTAATAAACACATGAGCCCTTTGCTTGTCTGGCTTATTAAATTTCAGAGTCGAAGGTAGAGTTTTCAGCTCTGTGAAGCTGTAACTTTGCTCCCAATTTTAAATCTTCTGGTATAGTGGAGCTAAAAAAGAACTACATGAAGTGGGAATATGCAGATTTTTGTTTCAGATTAAAAACTGGAGCAGGGGGAGTAGCAGAGATTTTGAACTCCATATTTTGTGGCTGTATTTATTTGTACCTAGAGATTTGTGCAGGACAGCCAACCTTTAGACCTTTGGAAGCTGCTTATCATACATATTCGGATATTGCAGTCTTCCTGCATGTAGAAGTAAATGTGCAAGTGGAATTTTACCTGCTTCTGATAGGAACAACAAAATTTACTTCTCTCATATACCATGAAGGTGACTCTTCAGTGTCTTTTCTACATTTCCCATTTCACCGAAACTGACTGCTTTTTTTTGTTGCTGTTTTTTTGTTGTTTACCTTTGCTGCCTAGGGCTTGAGAGTTTCTCAAATATTATTTTACAGCATTAGTTTCCACCAACACTTCTGAGTTTAACTGGTGCCGCATTCAAGGGCAAATTCCCGAGCTGTAAACATGACTGTGATTCAGCTGGGGAGGGCATTGATTGCCTCTCTCAGTGGGATTCAGCATGTGCATAACATGCAAGGCTTACACAGGCACTGATGCTTTGGCCCTATGTAAGATGGGAAATACTTAACCAATGGTAAAAAAAAACCTGGATACAGATATGAGAGCTGTACGGGAAGATGCCTATGGCTGTTGCGGTTCAGCAGCATCCACCAGTTTAAAACCAGGGTTATGGCTGCACAAACTGCTAACTTGAGCCATCTCATGTTAGAAAGCAGTTAAAATAATACAAAGGTAAGCTGACTTTTGCTCCTAACAGTCTGAGAATAGCCTTGCTCCTAAGGACAATGTTACTGGAAGTCCCAAGTGAGTGCTGGACTCGGCAAAACTTGGGGCAGTTGGAGATACCTGCCACTGAAGTACGACAGTGCCCAGATCCTGTTCCTGAGGCAGCAGGGAAGAAAGGCTCTTTTTTTGCTACTTGCTGAGATTTTTTTTTCCAAGCAACACTTGATGCAAAGGCTCATTTCATCTTCATTTGCAACTGAAAACAGATCCAAAAAACCTACAGGCACACACTGTCCTCTAATAAATCTTAAATGGAAAGGAGATCTGGGGAGAGTGTGTGCTGACATAGACCTTAAATTGAGGTTTCTTATGCCTGTACTTGTGAAGAAAGCATTACCTCCTCTTTCCAGGCAGCAACAGAAGTGCGAAGAGAAAAGCTTGCTTAAGACAGGCATAAAATGCTGACCCACTGGGCAATGCCCTGCACAACGCCCTTTATTTTGGCGAGAGTAGAAGAGTTTAGCAATGTGGATGCTAGCAGTGCTGTGCTACTGGCCTGTTGTGGTTACATCTATAATGGTAGATAAGTCCAGTCTTGTACCTGAGCACAAGCATATCCATCGAGAAACATTTTATATATATTATATAAATACATATATATTTAAAATCAGTCTGGGTTATATATTAAAGATCAGTCTTGAAGATTATTTTTTTCAACAGATTGGGCTTTTGATGTTTCTACGGGAAAGAAAACTGCAAAGGAAAAAACAATGTGGCACTAACTTTTCTGGAGCAACCCCAAGTACTTAAATTGAAGTCAAGTTATTTGTAGCTTCCTGGCAAAAATGTCTTTTGTTTTGCAAGGTAATTATGGATTTTCATGAGCACTCCTTGCTAATCAGGTTTAATGATACTAAACCCAAATCACATTATTGTTATTTTCTGAGGCTCTGCTGGAGATATGGCACATTAACCCAAAAGAACAAAGCACATAGATGACAAAAACATTTTCTTTCTTTCTCTTTTTTTTTTTTTTTTTAAGGAGGGTGGTGAGAGGGAGAGGGGAGGAGAAAAAAGTATTTGGGGAAAAACAGAACAGTAGAGAAGCAAGTACTATAGTATCTATGTCACTAGCCCTTGCACAACTTGTGGCACTATGTTAAAGGAAAAGGCATTGATAAAATGATTGAAAAATAGTCCTGGCCTTGAATCTTCCAGGAATTTAGTATATTAAGAGAGCCTGAGCAAAGGTTTTTCTCTTAAAGGAGATAAAATTATTAGGATGCCCATTTAAGTAAGCTTGAGGTGGGGGGAAAAGAGAAAATATTTTAGGTTACACCATATCATTATAATGCACTTCTTTCTTGCTTCCAAAGGCCTCACTCTGCTTGGTTGCTTTCAGCCATGACTGAGCCTGGATTGAGCACTTGCCAGTCAAAGGAAAAAGCATGGGTTTTAAGGGATGGAGGCAATTCCTATACTGGATTGGAGGAATCTCATGCCTGATGATCTATTGGGCTTTAGCAGAGGTGAGTCAAATGGCGTAAAAGTCTAAGGGGTTTAAGTCAAATGTGAGGAGTTTGTGTTTGAGCACTGGAGCTGGCAGTACCGTGCTGAGCGCCCGTGCTTGGGAAAATTAAGCTTTTCTGTCACTTCAAGGGCTCCTGCTAAGCAGGTCTCTGACATATAGAGAACTTGTACTGACCATGTGCATGAGCAAAAGGGTCCACCCTGGACCCTTTCCAGATCCCTTTAGCTGGCAGGTGGTTTGCCTCTGGCCTCCAGGTATCTGTGGTGCCTTCCTAGGTGCGCCTTGGCCAAAGCAGGAGTAAAAGCCAGTCTGGGC
>JAUBNY010000290.1:1575725-1591484 GCA_032275445.1 Crypturellus soui
TGCCTCTGGCCTCCAGGTATCTGTGGTGCCTTCCTAGGTGCGCCTTGGCCAAAGCAGGAGTAAAAGCCAGTCTGGGCACCGTTCCCTCTACCTTCTCTTATGTTTGCAAGTCTAAATAGGGGTGCGCGAACACATACATGTGTTCAGAACTCTGTGGAGGGCTGAGTACGTGTATCTGTGTTAGCTGCTGGATCTTACTGCTATGAAGCACACTTACGTGCTCCTTCTCCCTCATGGAATGAAAATAAAACAATACATTGACATGTTTGTATTAATTTTGCTGTTTTGTCATATGCATGTATTACTTAAACTCCTTCTCATCCTTAATAGGTGCTGAGGGAATAAGATAAACCATATCTTGAATTTCCTTGTGCTACAGTGCTTTTGGGTCTCTCTAACAAACTCCAAGGCCTTTATCTGTAATTAGTATGTGGGTTGTATGCAGTGTTGTAAGCCACTAACCCCCTGCAACTGCTGTAGTCTTTTGGCCCTATACAAATCTCAGAAATGGAGATGCAATCTAGGATACCATCAATCTTTTCTTTGTGGTTCAGAAGAGGAATCCATTTTTGTTGATAAAAGACCCGTTGGTCTCTGTGATCTATAAATCATTCTTTCAAAAGAAGCCCTTTGAAATATCAATTCAAGGTATTCTCCAGAATATCACTTTATTGCTTTTTCTAGTGATAGAAGATAATTCTTGTGCCTATCAAAAAGGAAAATCCATACCGTTTTTCATTGATTTTTTTGCAACTTCAGTAAAGCTCTCTAAAGGCCCAATATTACCTTCTCTAGTCTTGTGTACTGCACAGAGCCACAACTTTTGTGTTTAAAATAGCATTTCTCAAATATCCAGCAGAGCTAGAGATGACTGAATTAAAAACAGAGTGCTATAAAATGGCCTTCCTTGCAGTATGAAAATCCTTAGTCCTTTCACGAGAAACATTGGAGCTGGGTGTGGGGCTGCTTCTCAAACTGTTTGCTAGAGCAGGTTTTCCACCAGAGGAAAATATGTTAAAGAACCTGCTGATGTATCTCTTCCATCAGAGGCTGTTTTAACAAGTTAGTTTGAGGGTACTATGTGCCCTGTGAAATATCAGATATTATGTCAACCAGTTCTGGCCACACTTGCTTGAGACTGACTATTAATGGCCTGGTCCTTGGTGAAATGCCTGGGGAAGTTGGGAGCTGTCACTAGCCATAAAGTTTTCAAATTTTCCTTGACTGTAAGGCATAGGAGCTTTTTTTTTCCCCATCTCATGTAAAAACTGCAGCCATAACTTCAGGAAAAACACCATGTACTGTAAAAATGCCTGATAAAATTGCAATAGGAGGTAACAGAGCAGTCCCATGGTGGCTGCCTTTCAGTGGTATAAGAAATGAGCAGTCCTTAAGTGTACAGAGTTTATCATCCCTCAGAGGCCTTTGAGAACCTGCTGTACAAACCAAATAAGAAACAATGTGGCTGTTTTACATAAATAATCCTTTCTGTTTCTGATTTACTGCTTTATTCCTGCTGTTGGGGTATCATTTGTAGTATTTATCTCAGGGCATTGTTATTGATCTCTACCGTGGTGCTGAGGAAATAAATTTATCTGCATGAAACTACACTGTTGGAGAGGGACTGTAGGGCTGCATTTACAGTTTTGTTCTGTTCAGTGATTACACTGTTCCCTTTTTCTTTTATTTTTTTCTCTCCTTCTCAATTTTTCTTTTGATTGGCCGGCTCAGAGCAGCAGGATGTTTGGAGTGGGTTGTGAAATAGATTTAAGAAGTCAGAGGTACTTCTAATTTCTGCCCTAACTTTTTCAGTCTGTATCCTGCCTACAGAACTAATATGATTTGTTTGGTTTTTCTATAGCTTTCTCACAGGGCCATCATCAATCTGCACTTCAAGCATTCCCAGCGGAGCGAGGACGGACAATAGGAGGGAGGGTAGAGGGCGGCGGTGGGGGGAAAGTCTGCTGAAATTGTCCTTAATAAATCTAGTAGCCTTCGAGGGTGAGAACGGGAGCAAGATGTGATGCTAACTGGAAGTGACATGGAAGGGTTGGGGTTTCCGTTCTGCAGGAAAACTTAAGGATCAAAACTTTTTGGAGGAGCACAGCCTTTGCTGCACAGTTGTCTCGTCTAGAACACGGTGTGACAAAGTGTGAGGAGCCTCTCAGATCTGATGCTAGAGTGAGGGGATAGAAGAGAAAATTGTGCTTCTATTTCTGTTTGTTCATCCTTCACGGCATTAGAAACAGGGTGGCGACTGTTGGGACTTCTGTAAGTCTATTATTTCTTTTGCTTTTTACTTAGCTTGTGTTATGCGTGATGCCGAGGTAACGGACAACTACCAAAGCTATGGTACCATTCCCAGAGGTTTTCTCTACTGTCATGTTTGGATCCCATGGCCGTTCCCCACAAGATCCAGGGAGCAGTGAGGTACATCCCAGCTGAATGGACCAGCTCCCAGACTGGTTACCTTGGGGTCTGAGGTGAAATGGAGCCTCCTGGCAATCGGCATTAGGCCAAAAATCACCTTGACCTGTAGGAGGCTACAGGGGAAGGGTTTGAACTCGAGGGTGCTCTTGATCATCAGTAGAAACTCCTCCATTTATTTTTTCCTTACGGAGCTCAGATGCCAGTTCACTTCTCCCCTCAGCTTAAGTCAGCCTTGCAAAATTGCTGTGGAATCTCTTGGCTTCAAACCTTCTGGTCTGCCTGCCATCATGAGGAAAACCATAGCCTTTTTGCCTGTCACTCAGCCAAACCAACCTACTTGTTCCTGAGTGCCGAGGTGAATTGGATTTTGGAAGGGGGCTTTGTGTCTTTGAAGTCTTCTCTGGCTAATGTCATTAATCTTCAGAGTGATTCAGTTCTTAAGGTAATTTGTGGCTTTTTCTTTCTTTCTTTCTCTCTTCCTTTTTTTTTTTTTTTTAAATACATTAAAGGCTTGAAATGAGAAACTTCTTTGCTTCAAGATTATCCTGTGTAATTAGAGCAATGTCACTCATCTTAGAAAAGCCCTTTATAGATGTTTTCTTTGTCTTGTCAGAACTGAAATTCACGATATACGGGAAAAGATGCAAGTTATTGTTTGCTTATTCAATATCTTCCTATATACATTGTATTCCCTGTCCCCCTTCCCCCCCAAAATTTTAAAAAAGCAGCTTTTTTTGTTTTGTAGCTTTTACAAGCTGATAGTTGAGCAGCATTAGTTTTGTGATGGGCTGCTGCTGCTGTGGGACTTTCCAGGGTTGTTTGCACTTAGTTTTGGATTTATTAATTGCCTCCAAAGTGTACGAAATGCTCCTGAAAGGACAGCAGCGTAGGCAGGCAGTGTGAATGGCGTGTCAGACCAGGTCAAGGGTTTGCCTTGGACCACTGGCCATGCCACAGAGCAACGCCAGTCCGCCTCCCCAGCCCCTGGCTGCTTGGAGCACTGCTCCGGGGTGTTACGGAGCGTCCTGCGTCGCTCGGTGTCCCCCGCGGCGCGAAGGAGATGTCGGCCGCTTGCAGCGAGGCCGGAGGCCCCTGAGGCACCTCAGGGACGGGCCAAGAGGTGGCCTGAGGGAATGGGACTTTTCCAGCTCGAGGCCCTCGCACTTTGCTACCTCTCTATTTACCTTTACACTGCTTAAAAGCGGGGCTGGGGAGGCCCTGCAGGAAAGAGGGAGCACCTGAAACCTGAGGCAATGGATATCCCTGGGATTAAGGGAAATTTCTTTATGGCAACGGTCACACACTGGCGCGGGGCGCCGAGGCTGTGGAGCGTTCTGTCCTGGAGCCTTCCGTAGCTCACGGGGGAAAGGCTTTGAGCAACCTCATCCAGCTCTGAACGGGCCCTGCGCTCAGCAGAGGTGGGACATGACCTGCAGATGTTCCTTCCTACCTAAGTTTTTTCTATTATTATTAATGCATTTTTTTAAAGGTTAGCTGCAATGTTCTTTTCAGCTAATAAGTTCCAATTATGGAATAATTGCCGTGAATCCTTCTGCTGGTCTACACATCTCAACCAGGAGCTGAATGTGGCTTATTGATCTCTTCATCTTGAGCTGCAACTTTTCAGGCTATGTGGAACTGATTGCTCTCATTTGCAATACTCACATTCATTAGGGTGATAAAGAAACTGTTTTTTTTCTCTGCCCGAGTGCTATGTTTGGCTGTGGAAGTTCTTATTCTCCAGACATGGCTCATACCCTTCTTCTATGCCTTGATTTGAGGGGAAGAGCTGATTGGGAAGTCCTGGGGCTTTGTCTCCTTTTGCTTGCTCATCACTTCAAACTTTATTCATTTGAGGTAATATTATTTCAAACACTATTCATTCTTTAATTAGAATTTGCATTGCTAAATATGATATTCTCTTGGGCCTTCCGTGACCATTTATCATCATATAAAGGAATGACTGTATGGTTCAGTAGACTTTTATAATTAATTTGTATAAATGTAAATGACTATAGAAGGTTAAGGATTTAAGCCAATCCTTTTTTCGCATTTCTGTAATGACTGTTCTCCAAGCATATTGTCTGCTTTGGTTTTCTTATTCTTTGGGCTGGTCTGTGGGTTTTTTTTTTTGAATGGTTTGTCCTTGGGAGCCTCAGTTTTTTGTGCTTTTTTTGTTTTCATGAGTATCACACTTTTTTTTTTCCTTCAGTCTGTGCAACAATAAAGCCTGCTCCTAGTTTCTTTTTCACAGATTTGACAGACTTTGTTCACCACTCGAATCTTGGAAATGAGGATTTTCTTTGCAGCCTGCCAAATCCATCAATAATTCACTTTGTCCACATAGCTTGCATTCTTTGTCAGAAATAGAAAATTCTTATGAACTGTTGAATTAAGAAGTATTTTGCTCATATCTTATTTGTGCTGATTTCCAAGCAGCTTCCACCATTCCTGACTGTGTGTTGCTGTTCTCTATCCTCCCCTTTTTTTTTTTTTCCCCACTGAGTGTCTTTCTTGCTTTTATAGGCCTGGGTGTGAAAGAAGGTTACTGCACAATTGTCCCATGTGAGGTCTGCATTCGCCTGGGTCTGATCTGCTGAACGTCCCTTTCCATGGCCTCATGAGGCGTCTCTCCCTCTGACAGTCGCCTGGGGAAACTGTTCGTTCCCCTGTGCTTGTGGCTGCTACCTGACTAGATTGCGCATTTGCCAAAGAATTTAATTTGCCAATGCAAATTAGCTGTAATTTGTAGGTATCTATTCTGTTGTCTAGCTTTCTTATAAGCCTGTGGAAGCAGTTTGCTAACAGCAGGTTGTCATGGAAAAGCCTGTTCGGAAGGACAAAAGGAGGTAGCTCTATGTGAGATAAGTTTTTGCTGCCTGGGCTTTTATGCTCCTAGGAGTTTAGGAATCCTCATAAACTGGGACCCAGGAGGTACCCTGTCTATTCCCCGAAAGTGGCCAGCATCATCTCCAGAAGAGCGTGCACAGAAAGCTGCCTGTGAGCTGTTTCTGCTGCTGTTTGAGGGTCCTGAGACACAAAGCGACACATGCCTGTGTATTGAGATGGTTAGTGTGCAAGCCGGTGCTGTTCTTTTAGTTAACCTTGACCTAAGACACTGCGACAACGCTTCTCACAGCTCGGCTATGCACTGATTAAAGCTGCATGTGCAGGCTGAGGCTGAAGGCTGGAAAAATGTGAAATCTCTTTATTGTGGCTCTGTGACAGAGATAATGGGGATCTCTAGAGAGGGACTGATGGTGAGAGAGTGAGTTAAGGAGCAGAGTGTCAATAATCCATCAAAGGACAAAATGTGGGTTGTGGGAAAGCTGTGTGGTCCCGAACAGGGGGAACATATGGGCTAAGCCTCTAAATGTCACATCTGGAGGCTCCTAATGTGAGCAGAGCCCGTGGTGCTAACAATGACTAGAGCTTGTGAGTATATGTTTATATAAAATTAATTGAGAAAAATTAATTACCTAAGTGGAAAATGTATCATATCACAATGTGCAAAACAGTGTACAATATGCTAATCACATGCATTATTTTCAGATATTGTAAAAAGAAGACTTTTCTACTCTGTTACTTTGCAAGAAGGCAGCTTAGTTCTGGCGTCTCTGGCGGCAGGCGGCACTGCCGCGGCGGTCGGTGGAACTGGGCTGCTGTCCAGCCAAATGCGCTGGGCTCAACCTAGAGGAGTTTCTTCAGCTGCCTGGACCAAACTGGTTCCCAGGTTTTGGCCCCGTTGTGGCCTCAACTTTCTTTATCACAGTTCAGACAGGAGGCCTTTGGTATCAGAAATTTCTGGACTTCCTGCAAATCTCGTTTCAGAAAATCTCTCCAGCCTCAGTGGGTGTTTTTTATACAGTCCAAATTGTACACTAATACACAAATGTACACAAATAACCTGCCTGTATGCACATACCCCCACTGGCTTTGTGTCTCAGCAAGCACCATAGTATTACAGATGAATTCATTAAAATGCCTAGGGATTCATTGCTGACATTTGTTTTGTTTAATTGAAATAATTTAATCAGCTTCTAAACTTAGTTTTTATGACGCATCAAGACTTTGAAATACTCCTTTTTCAATTATTTATATGCTTTACAAGCTTTTTTTTAATTTCTTGTTTTCTTGTCCCACATCATGTTTTTTATGTAGGTATATATTCACACAATGGCATGCCCTTCATCTTAAGAATGCTATCTCACTTGTAGCTTTCTAAAAAAATGTTTCTATGAGCTGCAGGATGAATGTATTACAAAATCTCTGTTAAAATGCATAAAGCGTAGCAACATTAAGCCTTTGAAGCAGAAGTACTTTCAATTAATGTGTGCTGCTTCATGCTATAACCTGTCCATTGTTGCAAACAGCGTCGTGCTTGGAGCTGCTTAAATGAAATTGTATTGTAACTCAACTATATTAGTGACAGAAAATGCGGAACACAGTCTGTTTTCACTTGTATTTTTTCAAGTCTATGGGAGTCATTTCTATTGTTTATATGGCTGAACCTGAGCCTGGTTATAACTTACCGCTCCATAAATGCGTTTCCACATGACCCGCCTCTTCGGAGAGTTTGTAATTGAGCTGGGACAAAGCAGGGTAAGGTTTATTGACAGAACAAGTGCTCCGTGCTCACAGGTTTTAGTGCGGTCTTGTCTTATCAATGGAAATGTTGTGTCCCAGAATATAGTGGCTTTCTGGCTGTCTTAATCATTTTACTTTGTAACCTTGAGCAACGCCTTCACTGTGTTAGTAATGGCAGGATCACTCTGTAAATGAGATTGAAAGGAACTTTTTGGCTATATATGGAGGAGGACCCCACCCCCAAGACCCTTCTGCAACTTAAATAAGCTTTGCTTGACTGGAGCAAACCTCAGAAGACTTGAGACTTTTAAAAAAGGGAGCCTTTTGCTTTGACTTCCTTATCTGTAGTCAAGATGCTGAGGAAGAGCAGCCTGATGAAGGTCTTCCACCTTCAGCAAATCCCCTGTTCCTGGTATGTGCAAGACATTGAAATGTCTTGGGGTTGGGAAGTTTTTAATGAATGATTCTTTCTTGTTCAGCTCATGCAGCCTGTCACTTGGGAAGACTGAGGCAGCGCCAAGGTGATTTGCAAGCCCAAGTCCTCGGTGCCGCAGACCTCTCCCTGCGCTCGTGCTGAGTGTGCGGCTCTTGGGACCCGCGCTGGAAGGTGGTGATTGTAGTTTCTGTGTGAACCTGCTCTTGCTGTCTGGGACTCTGCTCTTGCCGAACAGGAAGGTCTTTTTGTAGTGTAATAATTAGCGACCGGCGGCTGGAACTAACACCTTTACTGGGCAGGAGAGTTTCAGAAATAGCACAGGGTTGCCACTAAGTGCAGCGAAAAACAGCAGTGTCCGCTTAAAAAAAATACTCGCAGGAGTTCCTGTGGAGCTGGTTATTTTCTTGATCTTCATGCAAGTATTAGTGTTCATAAAAAGATCTTGGTGCTAATCCTCCTGTAGTTTCCTTTGAAATATAATGTTTAACTTTCTCCTTACTCCCTTAAAAGTTTTTAATATGCCTCCTACACCTCTTTCAATGAGCACAGTCTCTGATTTATTAATGCATAATATGTCCCAGAAATCAGTTTAGCTGATTCCCATCCATCATTCAGCATCTCTTCTTCCATTACTTTTGCAGAATGGTTTTCTTTGAAGCCCCTTTTGTACACTCTGGATGATATGTCTGTCTAACTCTTCCTAAAAGGAAGAGAACCCATCAATTTTATTTAAAAGATTGAAGGGTGCATTAATAAGAGCCAGAAACCTACCTTCCATATGGATAAGAGTGCTGTTCTTCAGAGGCTGTCTTCACTTACACTTTTTAAATCTCACAAATGATCAAGAGGACTAATAACATTAGACAAAGCATTCGTTTTAAGGCAAGGCTTGTTTAGAAATGCAAGGTTTGTAACCATACAGTACAATTTCCAGGTAACCCTGAACTGGAAATGCGTGGCACGTACTGAGGCACGGCCCTGCTGCAAGGAGTGGGTCTGTCTCAGCGTGTTGTTGAGCGCCTTCCACCCTGCCGTCTCGTGCCTCTCCTTCCCCTGGGGATGTGCCTAGCTGCCTGCCCTGAGGCACTGGTCTTGGGCAGAGCCAGTCAGTGTGTGTTTCTGCTCTCCGTTACTATCTGCACCTGTGTTGTGGGATATGAGGCTAATATTTGTAACACCACACAAGCGGCAAAGCAGTGGCTGCTCTAGATGGCCTTGTCAATTCAAACTAGTGGTCTCTAGAGCCAAAAATCGGGCAGTGACTGAGGGTACAACAAATCCTTGAGGAACAGGTTTGCTTTGTTATTGTAGCCGGCACCTGGGAATGATCAGAGGCTTCTGCAGTCCAACACATCCCAGCCTGCAGCTTGAGCTGAAAAAGCTCAGGGGCAGCTCACAAAGACCAAGTATCCTGGGGAGCAAATGAGGACAGCAATGCTGAGCACCGGTCAGCGGTGCCAGAAGCACTGAAAGCAGTAGCCTGGAGTTGGCCCGAAGTAAAGTGAGAGACAAGAGAAACTGCTGGTGCTGAATCCTGCAGCCTGGGCATGCAGATGGCTTGTAGTTCCCTTAAGGGGACCAGTTTGGGTTTGCTGTGGGAAACCTGTATTAATAAACTTCCCCCTGTAACTAGAGGGCACCAGTACACACTGGGATGACTGAGGTCACCTGCGGCCGAGTCAAGCAGCTTGTTCCTATTTAGCAGGGGGCTGAGAAGCCTCGAATTAGCAATTCCCCTGGGTGTGAATGAACTCATTTATCTTGAGGGTAAAAAGCTTACGTGCAAGTCCACGAGCAAGGTACCATTTGGTGTCCCACAATGAACCGGTGCAGGGAGGGGGCAGCTGAGCTCCGTGCCTTCTCCCAGGGCCTGTGTTGAAGCAGTGGAGTTGACGATAAGCAACGCTCAAGGTGCAGCCGGGAGGCAGGTAGCGCGTTGGCACCGCAGGCTGCCTGGATGGGGAGTCCGTGGCCACGCTGAGCGACTGAGTCATCGTGGTGCTAGTCAGAGTGCTAACTGCAAAGAGCTACCGAAGAGGCCAGCTCCAACTGCCGACCAGCTTAGTCAGTTTGGGAGCACAGAGCGTGTGCGTCGGCAGCTCTAAAGCAGAAAAAAAGAAACCCAAGTCTGGAACGTGGGAAAGCCTTACAGGTAGGCAGCATCTATTTGTTTCAGTCGAGGTGACAGGCGCAGTGCTAAAGGTGGCTTGCAAGGGGATTGAAGTATCAGCCTGATGCTGTTTTTCCTTCTGCTTTACTGCGTATAAAAAGAGGTTTGAAGCTGCTGTGTGCGTGCGCACACGTGCGGGTGCATGTGGGCGCATGTGATAGCGTAATGGTAACTTAGAGCTTTAAGGGGAGTGTTGGTACTTGCTGGTGAGGAGGAGGAAGCTTCAGCTTCTGAGTGAGCAGAGGCCGCCTGGCTCCCTGCCCGTGGAGACATTTCAGGCAAGTGCTGGGTGAGGAGCCCTGATTCCAGGCCAGGTCTTCTCTGCAGCACAATTTTGGAGCAGTTTGTGGCAGTCTTAAAGTCACCCATGACTCTGGAAACCATGCTGGGCTTTGTCCAGGTAACTTAGTTCAGAAGTTTCTCTGTAGGCCTTTGAGCTGGATTAAGTGTTCAGCGGGAAGCAGTTCTTTTAAGTGTTCAGTACCAACCCATATGGACTGAACCGAGCCTGTTTCTTTCTGCTAAGCAGAGGGTGGCAGAGCATTGCAATGAGGTTTAGCCTTTCCCTCCACGTATAAGTTTGTGACAAAATGGAGCAGGTCTGCTCTGTGACCGTTCCCAAAGGATGCAGTGCAGAGGTGCAGGATACAAAGCATAACATTGTCCGTGCTTGCAAAATGCAGCAGTTAGGTTCAGCGCCAGGCTCTGGCCCTCGTGGGGCCCTGAGGGATGTCTGATGTGGACGCTGGCATCAACCAGCCATCAACCATCTACCAGCCAGTGGATGGATGGGGCTGTGTAAGGAAGCCCATAACTAATGAAACCAAACAGGTCTTAGGAGACCAGATGGAAAGGGAGATCAGAACCTGATCCCAAGTTCTTGCCTGAACAGTGGTGACACAAATTGGGACAACAAGCGCCTTGCACTGGAGGAAATTTCTAGGCACTGGACTGAATATAGCTGGAGTGGGTGTTTTCCAAGCTGTTCCCGTGCTGTGTAACCTTATTTTGGTGGGACTCTCAGTCGCAGGCATGGCTGCCCGGGTCACTCGTGCCTCATGGGCAGCCCCAGTCCCTGCATTTGGGCCGCCTGCTCTCTGTGCTCTTTGGTTGTCAGCGCTTGGGCTGTGACCTTACTGCAAGCGATGCGTCCCGTCCCGCGCTCTGGGAAGCGCACGCGTGCGCTGAGTTCACGCAGAGGACACGAATCTCCAACCCCGGCCTTGAAATCTGTGCTCTTTGGCCTTTGCGTGTTGGTTTGCGCATGTTTCTTTACAAGCCTCCGCTTTTTGCATGCTTTCTGCAGTTCAAGTGACAAAGTGTTATCTCACTTTGTCTTTCTACTCGCTCACTCTGAAGATATAAGCGTGTGATTTAAGTGCTAAGAGAGGTGCCTCTATTGTAAGAATGGAGAGTTACTCAAAATTGAGCTAGGATACTTTCTTTTTGCAATTAAAGCTTCTCTACTGTATGATAATAAAGTAATAAGTGTCTTAACCATAAGTCCCTTCCAACTTCAACCATTCTGTAAGTCTGTGGTGCTTATAAAGGTAATCGTAGGTGTGGATGGTATCTCACGTGACACTACTGTTGCACTGCCTGGCAGTGTAGCCAGGTGCTATCAGTAAAAACCTCAAGCCAAAAGGCCTTGAGGTCATGAAAAACATGAGGCCTGGACTTCCACGCAGTCATTAGCACTAGGGCAAAGTAGGTGAAATACACCGTGACGCTGATTAACTTTGCAGCTAATTAGCACCAAAAGTGAATGGTCACGTAAAATGTAAGACAGGAGAATCACAGATTAGTATTTCAGGTTGCAGTGCAAAACTGAGCATAGGGGTGACAGAGCAACTGAAACATATTTGACAGTAGGATAACATGATGAGTCATGCTGAAAAAGCCTTTCACGGTGCTCCTTTATTTTTCCCGGTAAATAGTTTGAAAGGCCAAATATTAAATCAGGAAGAGCATGATTGCTATTCCTTTAATAATAAAAAATAAATTAAAAACCCCTTTACGGCCACGTAAGCTTAATATTTTTCAAAACTCAACTTCATTAAGCAGCTTGCCCATAACATTTATGTGGGAGAGCAAACACATCAGTAGCCATTAAATATACTGGCCTGGAAGGTGCAGATGCTGTTACACTTTCACATGTGAAGTTACTTTGTGCTTTATGGTTGACTGTGTGTTTTTCCATGTTTGTAAGTTTCTTGTTCTTTGAAATACCGCAGGATTGTTTCTGCTTCTTCCTTGCTTAAAGCAAGATCAAGTTGCCAATGGCATATGGGCATATTGGCATTTACACGGAACGGGGCTCTAATTAAACCCGAATCTGAAGGAATTTTGAATAGAATTGTCCTATGAAGAAGCCACTAGTGACTCTGAAAAATGGGATGGACCCCTGTAAGGAGGTTAGTCTTTTGTGGTGGGAAACAAATTGGATTTGAAAGGCTTCTACTTAGCTCGCAGCGTGCAATGGGTGATAAGTTTGTCCACATCTCTGTCTCTGAGTACAGAATGACCTGTGCTGAGCTCTGAGACCCAGGTAGCTCTACAGTTTCATTCCAGATCTTATTTAAAAACATGATGGAAAATGCAAGAAGTGGATGTGAATGTCAGAAAGCTAAGGTCAATGAATCCAGACTTGGCATTTCCTGGGGAGATGTACGATCAGTGTATAACTGTATTCAAAAAACAAAACAAAGCCCCATTTTTCACCATCTATGGTAATACTACGGTTTCTACCACCTTCAGGAAAGCATGGCTTGTCCATGTACAAATAGATGATGCAAGGAGGAAATCTCAGGAGAGTTTTGGTCAGTGAATTTTCATCTATTTATGATGTTAAGGAGGTATTGAGAAATTTCAGAAGGGCCCACTCTTTAGGGTTTGCTCTGGATTAAAGTAGAGGTCTTTTCCCCTTTAGTGCATTAGTTCTAGGAAACGTCTTTCTGTGATGCCTGGCCACAGAGTATGGAAGCTAAATTTCTGAAACTTTCTTCTTGGGTCAGAGCTGTGACTTCCTCTTCTAGTGTGTGTGTTTGTGTTCATTGGCTCTATTTGTTGCCCTGTTAATAATGGGCAACAATGTTCACTTGTAAAGTCCTAGTGCAGGACATATGAGAGCACATAGAGTAAAGTTGCATCAAAAATTAAAAGAAAAAATAATACACTGGGCCATGCAGTGACAACAGTAGATGTTGCCTGCCTCACATGCTGCTCACTGATAGGTAACAGGAAAATAAGGGTTTCATGTTTTTTGGGCTGCTTGTTGTAAGCGTTGTATATTCCTATATTGCAGAGAAAAAAAAATGGATCCTTTTTCTTGTTTCCCTCTTCTTCTCTCACCCTTCGCTGAACTTCTCTGCCTGTTCGGAAACCTGTGCATCATCACTCAGCTGTATTCAAAGCGATGCTGCCTTTACAGCCAGCAAAATGCAGTTCTTCAGGCAGAGCTGATGTGTGGAGAATGTTATTTGCGCTTTACACCTTATTATTGTGCTGACAGTGGAGAGGAGTCTTGATTAGTCTAAGGGTAATGCAGACAAATCCTGTGGATAGGAGGAGATGCATGTGAAATGAGGACAAATGTTCTTAATAAGCGCTTTCATTTAACCAAGCAGTGATAATAAACTTGTAATTGTTGTGTATTTCCAGACAAGCCAATAATTTGCTTCCAAACCCACTCAGAAACACATGTGACCACTTAGAATGAAAAGGTTTATTCCAGTTAATCTTCAGCACATATATTTTAATCTCTCACTAAAGACCGAACGCTGGTGCATAATGGGATTCTCAAAAGTGACGCCCTTGTTACACTTTTTTTTTTTAAGATTGTATTTGTAGTGTTAAAGTGGATTAAATTAAACTTCACGATGCTGTTATGAGGAGAGGAAGTATGGAGAGACTGGGATCACTTAAGTCATCAATGGAAAGCAGCATAGCTCTTCATCAGCACCCTCTTAATTACTCTGTAATGAGGTATGAACAGAATCCAGAGGAAATAGCATAAATTCCTGTTTAACCTACGGCTCTTCAATCCCTGAAAAAAAGGCTCAAAAATCAACACAGATGTTGCAGAACAAAATATGTCTTGTCAAGCTCTTTTTCATAGGCTTAATTTTCCACCTGCAGCAAATTTCCCATCGCCCAGCAGGGATCCTATAGGTAACAGTAAAGCCACAAGCCTCTTGACTCATTTTGTTGATGCCAGTTTAAATTGTTCTAATAAATCTCCGAGGTAGTGTGGTCACAAGGTGATGGGAAGCAGTGGACCTTTATGTTCAGGATGTGCAAAACCAACACTGTGATGTGCAGGGGAGCCCATGCCTATGAAAATTCCATATGCAGGGAATCATTGTGATGGGAAAAGAGCTTGGAGACCGAGTTCACTTCAAAAAATATAGCTTTACTGAAGCCTTATAATGGCTCTTAATGCTAAAGCATCTTTATTACTGGTTTATGAACACTTAAAAATGAAAGCATCATTGCACTACAAGGTTAGTTGCTCTGTCAGCTTCACCGATGACAATTACATGACAATTACATGATGACAATTACATTAAACCATTAGATACTTTTATATAGAGTTGTACACTCCTTCCATTTTAAATGGTCTTATATAAATGTTATAGAAATTCACAAAGCTCTTAGGCTTTTCAAAAACTGATGCAAGCTTTAAATCATATCTGACTTCTATTTGTTTACTTCTAAAGATAGTAAAGGAAAACATCCAATTAACTCAGACTGTAATATCTAGTTTACCTCAGAATACAGCATGGATCTCATTCCCACTCTCATCATTGTTCTCATTCTGGTATCATTCTGTTATTTTAGCAAAGTAGAAAACGAAAAGTTTACTTCTTGTAACAATTTAGGATGGGTCGGGTGTCCTAACCTGATTCACTGTTTACCTACTTTAAAAAAGTATGAAGACTGGTATGTCTTTAGTATGAAAAAGAGGGGAGAGAAAAGAGATCAGAATTAAATCAAACTCTAAACTGCCCCACTGCACTCTCCTGGCGTAGGCGCACGAGGTATCAGCACAACTTTGGGGGGGTTTGCTGGCACGCTGTGCTCCCCGGGGGGCTGTGCTGAGTTGTGGCTGCCAGTGCGCGCAGGGCCCTCGGGCTGCAGGTACCTGGGGTAAGTGTGCAACTGTTTAGCAGGATATGCAGAATGCAGTTTGTGGATGCATAAAAAATACATGCTGAAAATGTAATTCCTCAGGAGCAAGTGAACTGATTGCTTGACTCAAATTGTTTCTTAATTGAAATGGAAAATAGCTTCTCTTTAAACTTCCAACTATCTGAAATCATGTATGCTAGGGAATAGATAAACTGTACCTTCCAGGAATGGTGTGTCTATTGTTTTCACTAACAGATGCCATTTGGATTAACAAATAAAGATTCTCCTCACAGCAGCAGTACCCAAAGAGGTTATCAAATTCTCCTAAATTAAAGAACTTGAGAATGACACCAATCAGATGTTATTGCTGCACATACATATCTCAATTTGTTAGCCCAAGTGGTAGTTCATTTTGCACAGATGAGGAATTCCTTTCTCGCATTATTTAGTCCTAATTCAGTAGTACATTTGAAGGGGATTGTATAATGAATGACTCCAGCAGCACCTGAAAATGTTCTTTCCTGATCTGAAGCTTTAATCTATGCAGATATCTTTCTGTGATCAAAGTTTCATCATTTTGGATCCGAGTCGGGCATGGTGCAATGCAATTTCAAGTCAAAACTTCTTTTGGTAGTTTCACTGATACCTTTGTTTTACCCGTGATTTCATTAAGTTAAGGGTTGGGGTGCTCTGCTGTGGACTTTTGCTCTAACCTTGCCTTTGCAGTTTCAGGCAGAATGATTGCATTAGTGGCTGTTCTAAGTGCAAATTCTCTTTAGATGAGTAATACTTGGGCTTGATAGTTCATAGCATCACAGAATGGTTGAGGTTGGAAGGGCCCTCTGGAGATCATCTAGTCCAACCCCCTGCTCCAGCAGCAACACCCAGGGCAGGGGCACAGGGTGGCATCCAGGCGGGTTTGAAGATCCCCAGAGAAGGAGCCTCCACAGCCTCTCTGGGCAGCCTGTGCCAGGGCTCTGTCACCCTCACAGCAAAGAAGTTCTTC
>JAUBNY010000290.1:1628854-1642902 GCA_032275445.1 Crypturellus soui
TGCCACGTGCTCTGGGTGGCCCTGCGTGTGCAGGGGGGTTGGACTAGATGACCTCTAGAGGTCCCTTCCAACCTTAAAGGGTTGTATGATTCTATGGTCTGGATTTTAACTTTTTTCTGCATAGGTAAGCAACAGAGTGCTTAAGTCTGGAGCCAGAATAAGGTGGTGCAGCATAATTTGGTACTTTAAAGAAGAACCAAAATTTATTGTAATGAAACAGGGAACTGTATTTGCATTTGATATTGATGCTGTAATCTCATCAGAGGCAATAAGCCAGGATAAACCAAAGGCAACTTTCATACTTAATGTATCTTCTTTATGCAGCTGCCAGGACAACTGCGACCTGCTTTTTAATAAGTGTGTTTCTATTTCTGGTATGGTCTGATTCTGAGGAAAGCCTTTTATTTTTATTTTTATTTCCTAAGTTTTTCATGCTTAGAACCACAATCAAAAGTAATTGCTTCTATTTCCTAAGTAAAACATGTGTTTTAAAAAGCATTATATTCACGAGTACCTAGGGGGACACCGTTATGTCATGTAGCGGCAGTTTCCCTGTTTCGCTTTTCAGGTGCTCCCATCCCTTAAAGCAATTCTCCCTGAGAAATGAACGAAGCTGCTTCCTTATAAAAAAAAATCAGTACCAGAGGAAGGAGAGCACAATGCAATAGAAATAGAAAAATGAAATAAATGTGATCATTGAATCAATCTAAAGGCATCTGTACAAATTGCCCCATAAATATAAACAGCGTAGACTGCTGTGATAAGTAGGGACATTTTAAGTTTGAGATGTTTTATATACAACTCTGATGCTAATTGTAAACCAAAAAGGTTATATTGATAAATGAATCTTGCTTTGCATTTTTTCCTCATAAAATAGATGGAGAAATTGCATAAATTGAAGCTCTTTTTCCTCTAACCCATGATAAATAAAGGAGAATTGAGATGAGACCTGAACTTGGTGGGGAGACGGAACAGTGTAAAATGGCTTTAGAAACCAGTCCTGACCTGGTAACAAATTTAGCAGAAACAGCCTAACACAGAAGCCCTGATCTGCACTCCCCATGTTTAGAAATTTGAATTTTGTCCCTGGAAAAGCGCCTCAAGCCCCGCAGGTTTGGATGGTGCGGAACGGGGAGGCAGGGCGCGCTGCCCTTCTCACGGCTGCCCGGGCCCCACGTGGCCGTGGGGCAGGGGCAGGGAGGTGCGGGGGGTCCAGCCCCCTTGCGGGGACACCTGGACTTGTGGTATTTACATGGTGGCATCCTGGCTTTTTAGCTTTCTGAATTGGACAAGCCTGTTTCCTCTTTTCCTTGGGACTTTCTCCATGGTTCCCTTTGCACATACAAACCTGGCAAAAAAGTGCAGTCGCTGTGCATGATAGCTAAGGACTTTGGGGAGGACTGAGCCTCCAAATGCAAGAGCCGGTTTCCAGAGGCTGTGTCTGTGTGTCCGTGGATACAAGAGGTGCGTTTAGAAACACAGATGAGCTGAGAGGCTGCTGCACTAGCTGGAAGTGCCCTGGGTGCCCTGACATCTGCTCTGCCATGGATTTCCTGCAGGATTTGGGGCAGATCCCTTTGCCTCCCGCACTGCAGTAAGTTGTAAAATGGTGACAGCTGTCCTATTCCTCAGAGGACTTGTGGAAATAAAGGCATTAAAGATTAGGAAGTCATCTGTTGCTATGGCGATGAGGCTCATTTAGGTGCCGGAGTACCAAGATTAGAAACTAATATGTTTTCTTGAACAACTTATTTATAATATGGATGGGCGGCGCTGACGTATAGGAGCTGCTTCTGCCTCCAGTGAGGTGGTTACTGATTTGCAGTGGGGGATGGGATCAGTTCTCAGGACATTTGTTCAACTCCGTTATTTTAAGTGCTTCAAACTGGGTCAGTTGCATAATGCTTCACCGTGGTCTGTGGCACAGGGTGAAAATGGTGCGGGGGGGTTTTAATACCTGTCGCGATGACTAGATGCTCCTGCATTTCTTGTAGGGTGCTTGGAGCTAAGGTGAGTGTGCTGGAAATGTGGAAATTCAGCAGGGTAAAAGGCTTGTGAAATCCCTGGAGGGTGACAGTGGAGGGAGAGGGGAATGTAGAAAGGGGAGGGGATTCCTGGCCTCAGATCTGGGCAGGCATCACAGCTCTCCCCTTCCTGCCTCCTCTCCTCCCTCCCCGGGCCAAACAGAGCCATCAAAATTGCCTAATACTCGCTAGAAAATGGCAAAGACACAGTCCCTGACTGAGGAGCGTGTTGGTATGTTTAGGAGACAAAGTAATTGCCATTATATTATCAGAAAACTTCATAGTTGCTTAATTTGGGCAATCAGCGCGCTCTGAATAGCCATCTTTCTAGCCGGATATACCTGAGTTTGGCATCACAACTTAAAAGCAAGGAAGAACAAGAAAACAAAAGAATATTTAGAATGGTTTTTAATTACCAGTCATTTCAAATATATGAAACATCTGGGGCCGGCTATAAGCTCTTTGTTTTTAAATGGCCTATCAAAATAAAAAACATAAAATGCTTTCTCTAAAGCTGATCTTGAGAGAAATCCCACAGTTCTGTGTCACATATAGAGATGGTAAATTTAATATTTTGTGACTTATTTGGCATGTGTTGGGTATATTTCTCTTCTTCCTTCACTCAATGCAAAAGTATTATACTGCTGTATCAGGGTAGGTGTTGAATTGCTCCGGTTCTTACACCTAGGAGCATGGTGTTCCCTGGAACACTTTATGTTGATACTGCCTCTGTCCTGTTCTTTAAACCTGACATAATCTCTTCCCAGCGGATTGGTGTCTCCGGGTTACCCCAGCATCCAGTTCTCACCCAGCCACTTTAGTCCCCTGTTTGGTTCCCTCTTGCCGCCGTCCCGCAGCTCCGCTCCTTCCAGCCACGAGGGAGCAGAGCAGCCGGTAGAAACACCGGAGCAGCCAAGTGATTGTGGATTCCCGCCTGACCGCTGTGATTCTTTTATTTTTCCTGGCCGTTAACCAAAGCAAATATAACCACTAAAAGCAAAAATGCTCTGAAGAGAAGCAGCCGTACATAATTCCTCATGTGCTGTATTTTGCCCAGCGCAGAACAGATACATTATTTTCTCACATCCACATGATGACACCCGTGGATACTAATCGCTGAATTGGCTCTCTGTGAAGAACAAATTTGGTCTAAGAGTGATCTCTACATCGTGGCTAGTTCTGGCAGTAATTTTATTATATCTCTTAAAGTAATAAATAAAGTGCAATGTGTTGAACACCAGCACAAACTCTGTCCTCTACACTTGCAGGGTTCCAGGAACATTTTTACCATTATCTACTGATTAGAAAATGATCTTGGGAGAAAGGAGTCGTATTTCCTAGGGTTTATAATGCTAGTTTGTTTCACGGTGCTTTCAGGTGATAAAGCTAAGGCTCAAGTTCTGCTTTCCTGTACATCTGAGTCATTGCAGTGACCTACAGATTTTATTTGCCTCTGTGGCCTGAAGTAAAATCCAATAATCACATGTAAATGTGCTTCAGAAATTCCACAGGTACTGCACTGAGACCAGGCTTAGAAAAGAAATTAAGGGATAAAGGGAGCCCAACTGTATCCCTGCTGCCGGAGCCGTAACGTGGGAGGTGTTTACTGACGCAGACGATGTCCCGAGTGGGACTTGCAGTCACGGGAAAGCAGAGCCAAGGCAAGACGAGGGCACGGCAGAACACAGACGCCAAAATCAAAGGACAGAAGGGTCGAAATCTATAGAAAATAGAGTGGGCAAGGAAGAAAACGATGGGAGGCCAGGATGGGCGGAGCGGCACAGCCACGGCCAAGCAAAATGCAGTCGGAGACAGGACGAGCTGTTTCTTTGCCCCGCTGTCCCCATGGATGACTGAGGGCTCTTCCATTTGCCGTGGCAGGAAGGGGATGAGCAGACAGACCGTTATCTCCAAAAGAGAAAAGAGCATCATTTTGGCTTCTTGGGTTCTGACCCAGGCAGTTGGGTTAGGCCATAGTGGACAAGGCCTAACAGTGGCCCAAATCTTTTTTTTTAATTGTCATTTCACTATTCCCCAAGCAGCAGGTATCCAAACATTTAGCGTTATATCTGCCAGGACAGTCTCCACTTGCTGTACTCAAAACTGAGTAAAAGGCTTTCTGGGCCTTTGGGCCTTCACTTTGTTTGCACACTGGAAGCCCAGTTACACACCGCATCTCCAGGGCACAATCTGGCTCTGATTTAAGAACTGAACCAGCATTTTGTGCTTCAGAGGTGAAGGCCCTGTCCATGTGGCCATGAGAGCAGATACGAGCCACGATTCAGACGCACAATATGCAATGCTCACCTGATTTGGAAGAAATTAGCCTTAGTGCTTTTTCTTATACTCTTTGGAAGGAGAGAAAAGTTCATGAAAAATGTCTGCTTTAACTTGGATGCAGCTGGCAGCATGATCTGTGCAACAGTATCACTTCATTTCAGCACTCAGTGACTGCAGTAAAAGCGTGGGCATGATTCTCATCTCACTCAGGTGTGTTTATGCTAGCAGGCTTCTGTGTCGATGTTATTGTTGATTTAGAACAGAACAAGAATAGAGCCTTTGGGGACAAATCTAGACATCTGGAATATTTCTGTGTACTTGGATTCATTCCTTGCTCTCTTACTTTGCCTTGAAAGTTAACTATCCAGGCAAGCGACCAAATGAACTTCGCAGATGGGTACTCTTACAGGAAGGTTAGTTATTGTGAAGGCTGTTACCTCGAAATGGTTTAAAAACAAGCAATAAAACCCACTTGTTGCATTTCTTTGAAAGAACGGATGTCTGTTTGAAAGAGGTTTCAAGCTGTGAATCGCAAGGAGACAGAGCTTGAGCAGCTCTTGCAGCTGTGAAGACGTTTCTGGAGCAGGGTGCGGGTGTAAGCAGCACTGTGGGTCCATGCTGGTTAGCTAAGCATCAAGGAGTGTTGATCTGAGGCGGTGCCTTAGTTTGCCTCAGGCTCTGCTGTGATGCATCAAACGTCTGTGTGAGACAGACCTAACCCTAGGCGAGAGGGCTCTCAGTGTGCACTGGGGTGGCTGCCTTTAGTTCTGTCTTTAGACCAACCGTTCAAACCATTTTGTGCAGGAATGCGAACCCATCTTCACTCCCTCTGTATTTTTCTCTAACATCTAAACTGAGTGCTCCTTGCTGTCTGAACCGAGAGCAACATTTTGCTCTAGTAACATCAGACAGAAGTCCTACTATCAGACTAGATGCAGGAGAAAGTGTGAGAGTCCTCGTTCCTCAGTATATTTCTCAAGAAAATTTCAAAGATGCGGTGGTGCTTAGAAATCAGTGCAAACTAGAGGGGATTTAAATATTAAGCGGCAGGAATTTGCCTTCAGGTAAAGGATGACATTTGCATAGAAACGAGAATGACTCACCTGCTGTTAGGTGAATATCTTAATTAGAATCTAAAATTCCTGTGCATTAGTGACCTTCTACCTTAGAGAGCAATGGGAAATGTGCTAAGCAGGTATCTAGCTCTCCATCAAACCACGTCCCACCATCGGTACTAACGGGAGGGAATTTGTAAATAGTTTTTAGTATATCAAGATAGTGAGTTAAATTTTCTCATCACTGCTCAGATGAAAAGCTTTTAATAGTCAGCGAACTCAGAGTTATATACAGTGTGTAAAAATATAGCACGAAAATTAATTAGGAAATGGGTAAATAAACATATAAAGATGGAATTATATATTGTAAGCTCCAAGGTCTTCTCAGAAATTCTGAATGTTTTTCCTACCTGATTATAAGTTCCAATCATATAACTTTCATTGACCCTTTCTCTGAAATTCTTACTGCTTTTTTTTGCTTTGTTTGTCGTTGTTATCATTATTTCTTGTTATTTTTCTGTTTTTTTTTTTTATGAATATCATACAAGAAAAGAGTCTTTCTTCTGGCAGCTACTACTTCACTGCATTTTCATTTCTATAGTTTAAAATATGTGAAGGAATGTGCTGATTTATCTGCCTAACCCCGTCTCTCCTGGAAATGTAATTCTCAGATCAGGGTATTCAAAGGCAGACAGTAAGTTAAATGCCACTTTTAAGCTGCATTGATTTACGGTGTCAAAACAGAGGGGATAGGTTCAAGTGTAATGATCTTTATGTAAACACTTTTTCCAGCAGAGAATTTGTTTCAAATGCAGTTCCTCATCCTACCTTTACATTATGGTTTAACAGTTCAGGTGCGGTGACATCCACTGATTTTCCCGAAGCTTCCCTTTGGATGGGTACCCCGGCCAGCATGGAGCGTGTGGCCAGAGTCTGTAGGTAAGGCTGTCTCTTACCTCCGCTTTCCAGAGCCTGCTGCAACTCACGGTCCTCGAAAATATTCCATACAGCCACTGCATGTGACTTTTAAATGCAGATATCGCTTTCCTAAGGAATGCAAGGTGAAGTAGTGAGAGCTTTTAGCTGCTTCTGTATGCAAAGCTCCTGCAGGTGTGTGGTGCCTGGAGGTAGAAGACCTGCACAGAGTGAAGATGCCTAACCCAGAAGCTTTCCCAGGCCGCACTGTTCATCACTGCTCATCTGCAGCAGTTCCTCTTAGTTCTGGATGAACTCAAATGGTTTTCGTGGGTCTAAAAAACACTTCTTTACCTGAGATTTAAACCTGACACTGAGCTGCCATAAATGAGCTGACTTTACGAAGCCTGCGGAAGCTCTGACCAGGTGCAGAATTAGCTCCAGGCAAGCGGTGATGACGATCCAGCAGTTTTCTGGAGTGCGCCACTGGGCAGCTTCTGATCACGCAAATTCCTGCTGCAGCTCGAGATCCCATGGCCCTGGCTTCTCGTTTCCGACGGGGTGAATAAGCGGTTGCTTCTCACTGACCAGCAGCAGGGTGGAAGGTCTGTCCTAGTTAGCTTCCATATGGAAAGCTTTAAGACTTTGCTGATGGATACACCACTTTTGTGTCTGTGCTTGCATGGGCTGTGTGATTATTTCCAAATTACTGTGTGAGAAACCTTGTACGCTACAATAGGACAACAGTCTCTCACCTGAAATGCCTTTGGCCCGCAGGTATAAATAATTTTCTCAAAATTTACTGAAAGAAACCTGTATGTGTTTTGGGAAATTTTATTTCTGCAGACAGTGACTTGCAAAATTTCTGTTTCTTGGTAAAAGCTGTTAGACTAAAGCAAGCTTATCTTGTCTGTCTCCTAGCAGAGCATGGGCTGCCTGTGGATGTTTTAAATGGCTTCGGAAGCTGTGGAATAAATGAACCCTGACTGGCTTTTCAGTGTTACTTTGGTGTTTTCTCCTGGTATTCAATGAACATTTCTGCCTACATTATTTAAATCAAATTCAGCATGATCTTTATTCACTGCTATCAATGTGCTCTGAGATACCTTTGTGTAATTTTTTTGCTTAACTTGTGAGAGTTTAGCTCCTCTAAAAACAAGAGCTTCCACCTTATTTGTTGGCATATTTTAAGCTTTTAATTGCCACCTTGTTTTAATCCTGGCAGTTGCTTCCTCTGCTGGAGTGTCATAGGGAAGTACCTTAAATTCTGCCTCCCTGGGGTTAATCAGTTATCTAAACATTGATCTACTTATATATTAAGGATTAATTGATTTATTAACTGAATAACTGTAAGCACTCTAAAAATATGAAGTACTATAAATGTATATTTTGTCATTAGCAACACATCGAAACTGAGAATGCTAAAATGTTCATTAGCAAAATCCAGAAGTACTTAGAGAATATTACATCAATTCAAAATGGGAAGGTGAATTATCTAAATATGCACAGAGAAATGTACAATATTGCTGTCCCCGGGAGTGGAAAGGATCTGATTCTGAGCTGCTTTAACACCAGCACAAGTCAGGGAGAACATCCCTTGCTGACAGTGATGTACTCCAATGTCAGACTTCTGGAAAGCACATCCACATTTGGGACTGGTTTGCACTAGATACAAATCTGTATTACATAAAAACGTTAAAGTTTATTCTTGCCTTCAGGTCTGGTTGTAATCTTTCTCTGCGACCTTTCAAAGTATTTTTTCTTGCTCCTCTGTGGGCTGCGTATTTGATGGCCTGAAAGGACGAGCAGGAAATAGAATTTGTTTCCCAATATTAATTGCTCCAATATGCGGCGCTTCTTTTTGGCGCGCGCGTGGCTATCTGTCTTCTTCAAAGTCCCCTCCCGTTCCAAGTGCACGCTCCCCGTCAGGATGGGGTAAAGGGCTCTTAGCAGAGCAGCGCTGCCCTTCAGCGATGGGGCGGACGCGGCGCTGTGATGAGCAGCTCTCCCGTCGCTGCCCCCGTGGTGCTCGGCGCGCTGCGTGCGCCTCTGGGCTCCTGGTCGGTGGGAAGTGCATTAGTTTCTTTGCCACAGTTCTTGCCACAGCATTATGCAAAGCTTGTTAAACTGCTGAAACTTTTCCCCACTGATTATTTCTCCTGTGTTATTTTTGTGACCTCTGGCTGAGGCAGAGTCTATATATACCAGACGCACTCATTTGCTGTTGGTTATATAAAAAAAATACGGGTACTCACAACTTGCTCTCCAGAACTATCTAGGTTATAAAAATATACATTCAGCAAATACATCCTCTTTGTTATGTTATTTTCCTGCCTTCTGTTCTTTCCTGAACCTAAATGTAGCTCCGATATTGGCCAAAACCAGCAGCACCTGCTGCTTCCTTGCAGATGTTAATTCTGAGCCATGGAAGCCCCGGCGTTCCCAACACTGGGGTCTGCGCAGACCACACGCAGGCCCGAGGGCTGTGGCTCGCCACAGCTCCGCTCCGGGGCTCCTTCTGGAGCTGCTAAGAGCAGGGATCACCACGGTGTGGTCCTTGGGAAGCAGGAATGACTTCTTCTCTCTTACCCAACTGGAGCTTATTCAAACCCGATCCTGCGGGACAGAAGTGGTTGCTAACTGATTCATCGTATGCTATTTGGGGCCAAGCCCCAGACATCTTTTCTGAGATGCTAAATATTTAGTAGCATTAATAAAAGCCTTTTTTTCTTTTTAACCCCAATCACGCTTTGAACTTGAGGTGCACATAAGACAACGTTGGTTTTACCCGAACATAAATGGAATGAGATGAGGGAAAGTGTAGACCTCAGTCTGCAGAAAACCTTAGGTGCCACCAGCTTTAGATCACGGTGGCAGTAAGGCAGCTGTGTATTATTTATGGCATACATTTGCAACAGGAGACGCACTTACACGTAAAGGTGTATTCCTGAGATGGATTAAAAAGAGTATTGGCACCAGTGGGAGGGCCCCATATGACGAGTAATGTGTCACGAAGTGCCAAAGCGGAATTGCTGCTGGTTCTCCTACAGACTTCGAGTTAGTGACACTGTTCAGCAGGAAAGTTGGTTTCTTTGCAGCATCAGAAACTCAGTTTGCTCTTATCAACTAAATACACAGGAAGCAGAATTTCTAATTTTCTGGGGGCAATCTGAGAATAAAAGCTGAACTTTTATCTACAGTTTATACATTGTGGACCACATTTGCGTTCTGCATTTGCCGCAGCTGAGATGTTCTTTGCAGCAAGCAATAGTTATTCTGGTTTTAGCCTTAAATCACGATGGTAGGAATAGAGACTATTATGCTGCTCCCAAACCTGTGTCATTCTGAAGGAAGGGCATGGGACAATCACTCTTTCTTTAAAAAGTGCCACCAGCTTCAGTAACTTTAAATTAATTTTTGCCTATAAGTTCATTAAAAAAACATATTTTTGTAGATTAAATAAACCGTTATGGTGTAGAACCAACCGTCAAAGAGCAAGAAATATTCTACCTTTGTAGTGTAAAATCTTTAGCTATTTTTTAAGTTACACAAAGGCACAGTAACTAAAATGAAATAAAATGATTTCAGCAGGCAGAATCCAGTGTGCTTAAGAACAGGCAGTCTAATCGCTTCATCCTTCCATAGGACTCAGCTCTTAAAACACTGTAAAATGCTGGGTCTCGTCGTGGTCTGAATTAGCTGCAAGGGAGCCGACTGCTCTGCAGCGGCAGCTGGAGAGGCAGCCACAAGCCTTTCTAGAGCTGTAACTGTACGGAGAGGGGCTTCGTGTCTGTAAAAACACACCCCATGTAGAGAATAAAATAAAAAATCCCCCAGTGTAAGTGACAGGGCTTTTGCAGTGAAGGAAGGAGAGCAGAGCTGACCCTGCTCCGTCTGCTGCCGTCACTGCAGCGGGAACGCGGGATGAGGCTCATAACGCCTTCCAGAGGCACAGGCAGCCTCTCCTTTACCACCTCTCGGATGATTCCACGGTTCCGCGGGAAGAGATTTCTTGTGCAAAGGAACATTCCCAAATCCCTTATTCAAAGAGCCAGAAGGCAACCCCTGAAGAGAGACAACCCCTCCGCCTTAAGGCCGCTGGATATTTAGCCTGTTACCCTTTTATTTATTTATTCATTTATTTAACCCGTACCTTCCCAAAGCTCTTCTTTCCCCCTCCGCATGCCGCATGAGCAGCTCAGTGCGACTTGGGCAGCTGGCAGCCTCTGGCTTTGCGTGGCTGCTGCTGCTGTCCGAGCCTCTGAGCCTCAAAACGATTCCTCTGACATGAGCAGAGCCTCAAGGCAGAATCTGCCTCTTTTCAGTCATCCCGTGTGTTAATGCTGACAGTTCCTTCTATCTTAACATTTGTAAACACATTAGCTGGGGCTGGCCACATGCAGCGAGGTAGGGTAACGCACAGGCAGCGCTCTGTGGGAGCAGGGAGATGTGCAGGAGCAGCGGAGATGCGACGTGCTCGTTATTTAAGGCTCACCAATAATTGTGGCGATCCTGTCCTGGTTTCCAGTGAGTGTTTAGATTTGTGTGTTGAGACGCCTTGAGCAGAACGTGAGCGTCCTGCGCGCCGCACTCGCGGGGCCGCCGCGTTCGCCGTCTGCCCGCGACCCCCGGCGCTGATTACTGCCGGCCTCGCAAGGGCGCCGCCGAGAGCCGCGTCAGACGCATCTCCCTTCCGTTTGGAGGTCATTTTCGTTTTCTCAACTCGTTTGGAAGCGCATATGATTATCAGCCGCAGGTGTGAGAGCCACGCAGACGAGGCAGGTGTGTGCACACAGCCTCCGAGCAGGACAGCAACTCCTGGAGCGTCCAGAAGAGCTTACGCACTCATCATCCGGCGCCTCTACATGGCATGCAGCGCTAGAGAAAATTCCCTCATTATTACTGCCTCTGTCTGCGTGTGTGGAATCTTAATGTCTCCTTCATTAGTGTGACAGTGTGAAAAAGCACTTGATTTGCTGACCATCACTGGAGTGGCCTGCACTGGAATAATAACCAGTGTGTTATCAAAGCTACGGAAAGCCAATGTCACTTCCAGTTTGCTGAAACTTCCAGAGGTTTCTAAACTGAGTGGAGTTGCTGTCCTTATATATGCAGGTTGTTTCTAAACCTTGAAGGCTTAAAAAAGATTGTGACTAACAGAGAAAGGAGAGTTAAGGGGATAATATAAACATCTTTCCCCCGGTTGCTGCAGGCATTGCATTTAGGTGCCATTCAGAGCACCTGAAGTTGGGAGCAGGTTGTACCCTCTGTGTAGTCAGAGGAGAAAGGAGATGGCCCTGGAGGTTGATCCTGATCCCTGAAGCTGGATGCCTGTAATCCCTGCACAGTTGCTGAGGGATACTGGATATTGTGATAGCCAGTCCAGTCTTGGCATTGGCTTGTTGTGGTCAGGCTGCTGCTGACGTGGCTCATGGAGACAATCCCAGCCTTGCTGGTGAGAATGATCAGAGTCAATAAGATAAAATTGGCCATGTGATGAACTATTTAATTTGGCCTGTAAATGCCACTGAGGAATCAGGTGCTTGAAATTGACCTTTGTTTTCTGAAAGTGATTAAAGACCTGCTGCATTTGAATATTTGTGATTTTGCAGGAGGAGGTTTGGGTCTGGTGTTGCAGCTGGTGCCAGTAGACTATTCCATCCCCTCAGGGGTCCGCCTGTCCTTTCACAGGGGTTCTCAGTGTCGTGACTCTGATCGACTTTGAAGTTGTTCAAGAGTGAGCAGGCAGAAGGAAGACTCCATTATCCACATTATCCACTCCGAATCTTCCCCTGCCGCAGGACCATCTGCCCTGCTTCCCAGGCTGCCCAGCCTCAGCGGCTGCGAGAGGTGAAGACTTAAGTCTTCAGACTTCTGAAGACTTAAATCAGTTATGAGACAGTGGAAAATCTAGTTTTCTGTCTAGCTTTCTGCGAATTGCTGTTTCATGGTGGATTATGAGCTTCAAACAGCATCTTCCCCATGATGGGGTATGTACCATCCTCTTGCCTCATCTTCTTTCAAGATCATCTTTCCTCATCTTCTCAGTCAACAGACTGCCTAAGTGGCTCGTACAGAGTAAGGTCATCCAGCAGCCTTTCATTAGCCATGGCAATTAATTCGATACCCACCTGCCCGTTCTTGCACCAACCATAGGTGCCTTACTTACCTTGAGCAGCCTTTCAGAGGCAGCTGAGATGAGCCAGCGGGTTCAAAAGTTATTGAGGAGCATATAGAGTGTGATCACATAAGTCATGTTTCCATAGGAACCAGGCTAAAAATAATTCTATATTAATACTCAGCTTCTATCATGATGAACTATTATATAAGGGTTTTTTTTTTTTCCCCCTCAGTAAGAGCATTGCAGATGCTTGTTAATAATCTGTGGTAGAATTTATGGACAAGTTTACAAGTCATCACATGTGCAATTGACTGTGTGTTTATTATACTGCCTGCATTTTCTCCTGTTGACTAAAATGGGAGAATAACAGAGCATCCTTCCTTAAGACTTGAAAATGTCCAGAAGATTAGATATATCCCAAAGCTTAAAAAATTCTTCACCTTATAAGACAGAGTTCTGTGCTTAAAGTCATACAAATAATGATTGTTGTAGGTACCTAACTACAGAATGCCCTGTGTGGCAGCTGGAAGAGAAGGCTGCCGGTACGTCATGGAAAACAGGTCCTTACTGCAGCGCGGCAGCTAGGGAATGTTTGCTATTTGCAAGGAATGAGTGGCTGCAGACTAGGAAACTGTCACTAAATAAGTTATTGAATTTATGAATTTGTTCCTACCTTGTGAGATTCAATTGCTGACTATGTCCCTACTTTCTCAGTCCACATTTTTGCGGACTTTTAAGTTTAAGCTTTGAGCTGCTTGATGAGACAAAGGAGACGTCTTACCATGAGGTGACATATACTATAGCATCAGATATGCTCATGGCTACGACGAAGTTCTGTGCTTGTGGTTGCTTTTGCCTGGGTTTCAGGAACAGGCCTGGCCAGTCTCTTGTGCCAGCTACCCGGCAGGACATTCTGATGCATTCTTGGCGGAACAAAGCGCTATAGACATCCAGCTTGAAAAAAATTACAAAGGTCTCCAGCATTAGACTTCTCCAAATCATTCTTCAGCCTTTTATGACTCCAGCCTCTGCAAAAAATTCTTGGTTTACCAGAATGCATTGCTTTTCTAAGTACTCAGAAAGGTGTTCTTTTATTTTTTTTCTCAATCCTGGTATTTGATTTTAAGTTTTAAAGGATTCAGAATTCCAAAGATGAGCACTGGAATATTTTAATTCAAATATTAACTATACGACAATGCTAGATTGTATGCGTAACAATCTAATTCACAGAATGTATTGCGTATGTCATTCCCAGGAGTGGGGAGGAAGACTTCATGTGTCTTCTGAGTCTCCTAATAATGTGGCACTGGACAAATTTTGAGTAGGGAATATAAACAAATGACAAATAACCTACAGACCAGGACTTAATCGTCAAAGAACTTATTTAAATCAAAAACGAATTGAAGAATCCAACATGCTGTCTGTGGACAATTCACTGATAGAAAAGAAAAAAGGATGAAATTGATCAAATAATTAATGGTAAATCACTTGGTTCTAATTATAATAAGGTGTTAAATTAATCAGCTTCGAAAAGCGAGGCTAATTTCTACTGTACATGCATTTCACCACATATACAGCTGTTGGGAGAATATTCCCTCTTTTAGTTGCTTTTGGTTCAGGACAGTAAGATACATGAGTGGTAACAAATGCACA
>JAUBNY010000290.1:1651522-1662849 GCA_032275445.1 Crypturellus soui
AGATGGGAATTGCAGCGGTGTTCCTTGTATAAAGTGTTGGGCAAGCCTGGGTATTGAGAGTGAGGGTAGGACAGGATGTGGTAGGGGGAAGTTAAGAATCATATAATTTCCTTGATGCCTGGATTCAAACTTTGTTTTTTCTCTGGGGCCATGTATTTAAGACTCTAATTCCAACTCGGAATACTTTGCACCTACTTTTCTCTCGGAATGCTGACAAGGCACTTAGCGGTGTCAGTGTCATTGCAGCTCTCGTGATGCAAATCGTCATTCTGTGCCATGCTGCAACACCTCTCAGGGCACCTATTTCACATTAAAAGATCAGCCTCTGCTCTTGGTAACCCCAGCATAAATCTAGAATAAATTTTATATTGTCAACAGCAATTATATGTGCCATTCTGAGCATAAGTTATGGATGCAGGTCCTGCCCAAAAGTCAATGCAAAGCTCTGACGATTAGAATTTGTCTCTTACTGCTCTGTACAGATATTTCCCATCTTCCTGGCATCAGCTCATTCGTTTCCTTTGGATTCACATACACATTTTATGGTGCAAAGCCAGACTAGTCTTCAAGTGCAGGTTATGACCTGGCCATACTCATTTCCAAAAATGTGCTGGATTTGAATAGACTGTCAATCAATAACCCTGGGTTTGATTTTGCATTTTCATTCTTCTCCTGGCTGTACGTGTTTGTGTGGTGTGTTGGGCAAATTAACACCGCTTCAGATTGCTGTGATTTGGCCTGTAAACTGCGAAAGAAGTTACTTTCCTCTCTTCCAAAGTCTTTTTTTTTTTTAAATTTAATTTAATTCCCGTAAGTACAGACAGCCCCTTCTTAAAAAACAACCACCATAAAGAACCAAGAAGCTTAAAGCAAAACAAGGCTCTGCTAACTAAGTATGATGAAAAATACAGTATGTGCAATATAAGCTGAAAGGCTGTTGTGTAGTTGCTGTGACATCCCTCCCTGGTTTTGCCTGAGGTTTTCCTGTCAGCAGCTTCTGCTCACGATACCAAACTGCTCAGAATTCACTGGTAAGGCACTGAATACCCTGAATGCTCCCACCGTATCACAATACAGAAACAGAGGCACTAACTAAGTTTATCCTGATCCACTGGAAACATTTTTAGAAAGTTTAATAGCCCTTAAAATTTCTCATTTCTAACCTGCCATGGGCTTGCCTCACGACTGCTCATTTTGCTGTGTTATAAAAGCAGATACAGAATCCGCTTTCTGGTTTAAGACCTCACCAAAACCATTCTTTCTGTTTAAGGGAGCAATGGCCACATATCATTTCAGCCTGTATAGCCACTTCTTTCCTGCCTACTGCAGGAGAATAGCAACACATGGCATGGCTTGAAATGCTTCTGGCCTAATTAGAAGAGCTTACAAAAATCTCTGTAAAGATTATATGAAAAGATCGCCGGAAAGAATAAATAACACCAGTTTAATTTCCAATTCTAGGCCTCACACAAATGACAAAGCATCTTTATAATATGAGTTCTGTTGATAAGATCATTAAGGAGCTGCAGTGATTACACAGACTTTGAAACGGAATCAGAAGCTTTTGCTATGATTCACAGAAAAGGAGGTTTTAACTCTCTGATGCACTTCCAGTCTAGCAGTTCCAAGAGCTGGATCCTGTCCACATGCACCTGATTTAGAAAATAACTTCAGAATGCCCTTAACTCCAGCATGTTAATTATCCTGCTTTTCAAAAGAGCAGTGCTCTATTGAGGGAAGTATCCTTGAAGTGCAAGATATTCCTATTTGCTTTGCTGGATCAGGACTGACGTACGCATGACCTTACAGCATTGCATTTGTGAGGCACACCTTCTTTTAGAGCTGGTTTACATGCATGGCTTAAAACACTGAATATCTAACATCTTTTATTAGGTGATTCAGTAGTCAGTAGAGAAAGTTAAAAAAAACTAGCCTATAAAATCACTCATATTGGACAATCAAATAGGTGTTAAAAATTGAATTGATTAAGGGTTTGATACGTTCCACACAAAAGACTTAAAGACTTAAATATCTGCTTTCTCCTCAAGTTGACCTTTTGAAAGAAATGCCAGCTGCTGGGCAGATAAATTTGCAGAATCTGTATTTTTAGTTTCTAAAATGAATATGCCATCAAATAGCAAATACCCTAGATGAATAGGGTTTATTTCTCTATTATTGGTCTTCTCTCTTCATTTTCTCTCTCATGGTTTGCTCTTTTCAGGTTGGTATGTAATATATGCTCAGAGGGAAAGGAAGACTGAGAAAAGGCAAGGACAGGTTTATGATGACCAGAGTCTTCCTCAAGAAGAGCCAGGACTTGGGGCCTAGACTGGAGCTGTTGTAAGGGAAGAATCTATCTTGGCTTTATCTTTTTGGCAAGGTAAGAGAAGGGCTTCAACTAAACATCCTTCAGAGACGTCTCTTGCAGTACTCCAGCAGTCCGGCACTGAGATGCTATTATTCCTTCTCAAATAGTTTCTTCCAGGCTATCTGGATCACAGCAGGGCTTTTTGGCACTGTTCCTTCTCAAGGGACATGCTTTGAGTGATGAGTTGGAAGATGACTCCCCATCGCTGTGGCGATACTACAGGTGTACAGTAGCCTGTGCTCATCAGGTTTAGCTTTAAAAACGGGCTGCTGAGCCTCCTTCAAGCAGATGTGGCTTGTAGAGACCTCTGCTTGCTTGGAGTCCTTGTGATTTGGCTGAAATTCTGGATGAAGCTGGGAAACTGCCCTTTGCATTTAAGTGGGAGCTTCAAACTGGTCAGAGAGCACAAAGCAAATGCACTGTTTGCATTGTTGGCTGAGTGTTTTATACCTGCAGAGCTATAGCCTGAAGTGAGATTTTACCAAGTCCTTTAAAATACCATTCTCACTGCTTCTTGATACAATTTCTTGTTTATATCTCTCTGAGAGGGCAAATTAAACACATTTTTTGGCACTGAGATTCCATATTTTCTGATGAGCATTCTGGTTACTGACTGCAGTGACATCCGCATAAAGAAAACAAAGAAACCAAAAAACTAACTGGACAGTATCATAATGAACCAGGAATGAAAAGGCAACCAGGGTTAAAACAAAGCAGAATCAAAACTGTACACACTGTAGATGTACGAATGCTGCTAGATATAACCAGCAGCATAAGAATGATTAGTATTTAACCTTAGTCATCATCGGTCTAGGAAAAGGCTTATAACTGGGGGGGAAAGAATGCTTGGAAAATAAGGCTGCCTGTTAGACTATGCAGTGCCATATGACAAAATGTGCAGAACGCAAATAAAATGTATGTAGAAAAAATGATTTGAAAGCTTGTAAACAGCAGCAGCTGTGCAGTGCCCAACAAACGGAATAAAGCAAAGAAAGCATAATATAAAAATGACCAGCGTCAGAATGGACGGCATGTATGAGAAAACTCTGCAAACGTGACACAGCCTGGTGCATCAACCATGCGTCTGCTGGGAATGGTCAGGTGTACTTCAGAACTTGCCAGTTCCGCTGTATTCCCACAGCTGTTGGCAAGAATCTGAACAGGGGGAAAAGGCTTGTGATCTCATTTCCAATCCAATTACCCTACATCTGGTGGTGTTGTTGCCTAGAGCCAACTTCTGAGCCCTTAGAAAAAAAATTGTGCTACTCCGAGTGAGTCCCCTCTTTTCTTTTCTACTGATTTTGAGAAGTCAGTGGTGATCTTCCGACAGCCCTGCTGCATACGGTTTATTGGAATTGGAAGTTTTGGGCTGGATTCTCCTGCTTGGGTTCTGGGATAGTGTAACTTTAGTGTAACTGTCAGCTTTAGTACTGCTTCTTTGTCTCTCTCCTCAGATTTTCTTTTACTATGTTTTTATGCAAATCTAAGAGCAAAGAATTATAGATATTTTAAAAATAAGTTTTATTTTTTCTTGGTTACATTCCCATTCTGTTTGTTGTTACCTTCAAAACATGAACAGCTACTGAGAATCCATATTTCACTTAACATGTATTTCCCTAATGCATCTGAGGACCTGTGAGTTTGAGATCAAAGCAAGTTTTGTGCTCTGCGAGAAAGGATGAAGTGTTGTTAAGTGCATACGATAAAGACGGCCAGCCAGGTTATAACTAACTCTCACTTGGCACCCCTGCAAGTCAGAATATTCTTGGTGCTGAAGGGCACCAAAAACGTGTGAAATTCTTTCTTGCTTTTGAAACGTAAATGAAATTTAAAGCAATTACTCCCAGTGTGATTCATAATATCAAATGCCTTTTGGGCCACAAGTCAGAGCAAAAAAAGACATGCAATAGTGCTGGGTGAGAAAACTATGTAGTTGCTACCTGGAACAACAATATTAGACTGCGTCAAAGGGTTTTCTGCAACATAAAGCACTTCTCACAATCTTCCAAGTCATTCATTAGCAAGTCCTTAGCCATTATCCACTTTGACTGACACTAAAACATCAGAAGATTCAGTACATGGAGCATCATATAAGATGATGGCAGATGTATCTTTGTAATATTGATAGAAACATGATATATGACTCCTTTGTGAATGGATTAATAGGTTACTGTAACAAGTTGTGTTTTTTTCTTTTCTTTTTTTCTGCCTCTGAAAGTCAATAGAAGACTTTTTATTTTCTGGTATTGGGTGTTGGTAGCTGAACTGAATCCCTCTGACTGATTTACATCATGACTTTATCAGGTAGCTTTGTGTACTCATACTGGTATTTATAATTCAACTGGTGATGCAGACAGCTATAAGCATATGAAAAGCAAAATCTTTTCTAACTCTTTAAAAATCCATAAATGTCAGAAAAGTAGTAAAGCCCAAATACCACTTTTTGAGTTGGAGTGCAAATGTGAGAGAGAGGGAAGGGGGAGGCATAGGAAGGGAAAATGTATTTTTGTGGCTTTGTTTTGTTTTAATTGCCATATACAGAGAAGTGGGATTGGAAGGGAGCTCTGAGGCAGGGTCAAATATACTGTTTTGCAAGCAAGTACTTCATATAAGTTAAAAGGAATCACAGTGCACCTTAAAACTAGGAGGACTTCTTGTTCCCATTTGAGTTTTTGCTACCACTTTTCTATGTTTTTTTTTTTTTTTTTTTGCTTCTCTCTCCTTCTGATTTCCATGTTTATATCTGATTACGGCAAACTGATGCTTATTTGTGCCCACACTGTCCTTTAGAGCAAGTGATTATTTTCTCTAGTTGGCATTTATTCCCTGCTGTGTTTATGGACGACATTCATATCCGCTCTAAGCCTTTGTTTTGTTTTGTTTAGTCTCCTTTCAGAAGATGAAGCGCTTTATTTCTTTGATTCTCCTAATCACCTGCTCTGGATTCAAATAATCTTTTTTTTTTTTTTTTTTAATATGACTGCCCTGAGCTCTATTACAGATGGCCTCTCACCAGTGAGCTATGCAGCTATACAATGGTACTGATACTTCCCTCTCTCTACAAGAAACATTTTATCTGATAACACCTGAGGACTGTATTTACATTTTCCATTACTGCGCACTGTCATCCTATGCTCAGTAAATACCCCCAGGCCTTTTCTTCCCTTTTGTCATCTCCAGCTAATGAGTTCTCTGCTTATAGAAAAAAACCCTTCCGATAGTTTCTAAGTGCAAGATGATGCCACTTTTGTACTGTGGAATTTGATTCCATTTCTGCTGTTCCTGTTCTCATACATCTCAGATCCTTCCCACGCAATATTCTCATACTCATCTTCACTGATGCCATACTGCAGCAAATGTCATAGCTCAGCCCTCTGTTTTTAACTGCAGTTTTTATACAAAAATATGAAACATGAATGGTTTCTGCTGATTCTTAAGGTACAGCAGCAGTTACCTCCCTGTCACCCTAAGACTTCCTTTTTCAACTCAGACTGCTTTATTCCTTGTATTAATCCCTATAGATTCAAAAAATGCATTCCCGAGGGGCATTTCATCAAATGCATGCCCAGCTTGATGAAGACCCCATGTTTCTTTTATCTAGAAAAACGGGTATCAAAGAAAAGCATTGAGTCATGGAGTCACAGCTCGCACTGAATTTTATCCGTTATCTATTTTGATGATTCTTTCTATTAAGCCATGTTATAGGAACCCGGCTGTAAGAATTCAAAGTGGAGATGCTTTAAAAACTAATGTAAATATGCTCAAAGGTATTATGATGATTAAAAGCTTTCTGAATACCCCCCAGTTTATTATTGTCTTGCCTAACTACTATCATGTCCTGCTTGTTTTAAGTTGCCAACCTAACAGCCCTCAACTGCTAGCACTTCCGTGTGCTCCATTTTTGTTGTTTGTTGCTGCTACTGGCACTGTACAAAGGCCTAAACGTTTCCTGGCAAGGTAATGCAATCATTCATTTCAAAAGCTTCTCACTAACTTTTGAAATAAAAAGGATGTTTTCCCTTCCCTTTTAAAAAGCTGGTTTCTTTTCTGTTACAGTTTCATGAAGTTTATCACCAAATGCAGTTTGCAAGAAGGCTAAGTCATGGCTGTTCAGTATAGAAATAATTGTGTAGGAAATAAGAGGCCAATTCTTTCATTCTTCAAAGTTTAAGCCTTGTTTAGGCTTCCAGATGAAGTGTTTTATTGTTTTTTACCACAATCACACAGATATTCATCTTCATCAATGTGCCTCAGACAACTAGAAGAGCATTATTTGATTATCTAGTTAAAAAAGACTCAATGGTAAACTAGCAGAGTTTTCTTTTTCTTTTATTATTTTCTCTCCTGATCAGGTCTGAAATGAAATGTGGAGATGAAAGATTAAGTTTGAAATAGCATCTGCTCAGGGTATGCCTGGCTTTATCCGGGACTCTAAGCACCAGCCTTTCTGAGCCAGTAAATTCATTCTTTATTGCAAAAGAATGAATGTTAACACTATCTTTCGTTTCAGTCGTGCCATTTCAGCAAATTTGCCTTCAGAATCACTAACTGAACTCAACAAAAGGTTTTCATCTGCTGATAACTTTCCATCTGTGGGATTTAAAGTGCTAGATGACATTAGCTCTAGCTCAATGATGTTATTAAATTCTCACCTTAAATCTCACATACAGAAAGCACTTGTCAGGTCACATGAAGAAGATGATTGCATTAGTCATGCTACAAGAGTGATATACTCATTTCAGTAAGTTCACTGTTTCAGTAAGTTCACTCTATTCAGGCTGAAGTTTGATCTATGACTTCGTATCTAACATGATGCAGTTTCTTTAGTTCACTGTTTTTGCTAGTTACATTCCTGTCATTGTAATTTATATTCCCTTTTTTTCTGGTATATGCATTCCTCAGTATCTTTGCTGCTTCTGTTAAACTGTGATTTTCTAAAGTAAGAAGATACACGCTTAGTTTATTCGTTAAAGGAGATTTCTTCCTTTCATAGTTGAGCTTGAAATTAGCTTTATTATTTTAAAGAACAGTTTCTATTCCTTGGACTCTGAATTACCAAATTGAATAGACATGACTGACATATTATATGTGTGAATTTATTCAAGGGTGAAAAGTTTATGAACATCAGCTAAAATGTTTGTGAATTATGACTGGTTACAATTAAGTGGTTTTGTTTATTCATTATTTTTATTTCCTTTCCCCCTATTCCTGACTTAACTCAGTACCATCCAGATGCCTTGCGACAGATACATTTTCATTTGTGTTGATCTCGAAGAAAACCAGTGCCATTGACTAGATTTAGGGATTAAAATGAATTTATCTGCGGATTAAGAACTCCATATGCCAGTTTTAGCGGGTGTTATGAAACACGAATCAGCTAGCTATAGAATTCCTAATACACTTATGTACTTTCAGAGCCTAAATCATCTTAGTATCAGTACTCTTCAGGAACTTGAATGTACCTACGACACCCACGTGAATTAAAAGGGTTATATTTTAGTAGCGATTCTGCTAACAGGATAACTGAAGCGCAGGAAGATTAAATGGCTAAGTCAATGCCAGTAAGAAAATTCTAGCAGACTGGGAGCTACAACTCAGTTCTCTGCTGTTCCAGACCGTGAACACAGCATTATTTCCTCCTCCTTACACAGCAGCCTCATTGCAAACAGCAGCACTGCTCCCTAAATGCTCTGCACGGGGACGGAGGAGCCCCTTGGACTGAGCGGAGTGGGGAGAAAATGTCTCTGCCCCGTTTTCAGGTCTGTACCAGCCTCTGCTCATGGCGCCTTTGTGTGTCTGCCCTTCTGATGGCTGCGGTATGCTTGTGAGCACAGCTATCTGCGCTCCACAGTTGGAGAAAAAGGATGATTCAGTGGTAAGCGTACACGCTGCCGTAGATGAGCTGGGAATCTCCAGAGAGAAGCCTGTGCCTCACCTGACAGAGCCAGCCCCATCGCTGGAGGAGGCCCAGCCTAGCTCCGTCTTGCCAAGGAGGCAGCGCCTGCAGCAGTGCTCAGCTCCATGGCACGCAGGTAGCGGTTACTTAAGGTTTGCAGGTGGTGTAAGAAAGATGCGTTTTGAATAGCATGGGGGATCCGTGTGTCACACAAACATGTCTCAGAGAGCAGTGGCGGTCTCATTTTCCCTATGTTTTTAATCCATCTGACCAAGTCTTATTCCAGTGCTATTTTGAATGTCCCACCAGCTTATACTGCCACCTTGTTTTCACCATCTCACCGCCCACGCACATCACACTTCTGTGGTTATGGTCTATGCTGAACAAAACCAGATGTGTTTACTTTAACCTGTGCAATTCTGATATTTTTATATAAATTTCAATTTCACTCTTCTTTTTAACCACTCCCTCCTTTCATGCAGACTAGCCTCTACGCTTCTTCCTTCTGTCGGTCCTACTCTGGCCCTTTGGCTCCATTTTTGAGGGCTATTTTTCCACACCAAGTCCTATCCCATACCTCGTAGTGCTGCAGCTAGCGGCGCCACAGAGAATTCTCCAGAAGGAGCACAAAATGGCTGCCTTTCCTCACACAAAATGGCAGCCTTTCCTCTCACAAAATGGCGGCCATCTGCGCCAGCAGCCTTTCTTCACACAAAATGGCGGCCGTCTGCATCTTTTAATGGCTGCATTTTTGTTGCAATTTGACACAAGCGTTTCCACTGCTGCTGTCGCGCGCAGCTGGAATTGGCCCCGCACTGCCTGTTCGGGCTCTCACCACTGTCAAGGCTGCCCAAGGGTCTTTTCATCCCTCCCGCAGGAGGTGCCGACACCGAACGCACCAAAACGCGCCCTGCAGCAGTCGCTCTGTGTGCTGAGGCGGTGCAGGTACCCAAGCAGGGTTGCGTGAGGCGACAGAGGCGACTGGTTTGAGGTAGGACTCATCCCTTTCCTCCTGTTCGAGTTTGTGTAAACTTAGCCTTTTCAGGCTTTCGACAGTGGTGTTCTCCAAAGCTTTTCTAGCAAAATGTACTGGCATTTGTTTACAACTCCATCCTGATCATTTTTTTTTTTATTCTTTCCTGCATAAAACACACTTTCAGGAAAGCAAGGGAACTAATGGCAATGCAGAGCTAAAGCCCAGTAAAAGCAGGTGTTGCACAATTTGTCACCGCACGACGCTGCTAATGCATCGCGTCCAGGGCCGCGGTACCCCCACCACATCTTGAAGCACAGGAAGATAACCGTACACTGTACCCTGGAGTGCCTTTGTCCATAAATGTAATTCAGAAATATGGGAAACAGCATTCTGAATCTGATGGGTTTTTTTTCCGACACAATTACAGAAACAGCGTGAGTTTGGGAACATTTGAAGCAAGGGCGTATAGAATAAACAGGAAGGCGGATGCATGGACTGTTAATCTAAACCTAGATAAGTTTCTATCTATGAGCTTTTTTCCTTCTTTTTTTTTTCCCTAAAACTGTGGTAGCAGTTTTGCCGAGAAGAACCTTTTGGGTGCCAACGCTCGTCAGCAGAGTTGTGTTTAATGACAAGGATATGTTGCTTTTGAATGGGCCTCTGAGGACTTCAAGGATGCGAATCTGAAAAATGTTGAATATCACAATTTTTTCGTTTGGCTGCAGATGAAGACACTTCAATTTGCAAAAAAATGTGTATTGTTTGAAATGAAATGGGAGAGGGGACCATTGAGAAAAGAGTAGTTCTGCTGAGGAAGGATAAAAGTCATTCAGTCGACTAGTGTCCCTAGGGTCTCTTTTTTTTCCGTTCAGGATCACTTCCTGAAAGGTGCCAGGAACCAATTCTGAGGTACTCTGCGCTCTCAGATCCTTATGGATATGAATGGGCATGGAAGACTTTTCAGTACTACGCAGGAGATACTTAACTCCCTGGGCCTCGGATATGGAAACGTCCTGTGCTGCAACCCCTAAATGTATACCAGCGAAGCATTAATTCATGTTGTCACGACAAACTAGGCAAATTTGGCTGACTACAAAGGACTTTTAAAACGGTTTAAAAAGTGACAAATCATTCCTCAAGCCATCCTTTGAATGGTGAATAATCCAGAACTTGCAATGTTTCCTGGAAGTCAACAATACATGACTTAGTGTATCAGGGAATAGTTAAAATAAAATAGAGAGGGAGTAGCCAAAACAAGCAGATACAACTGTATGTTCATAATCTCTGTCATTTCACATGTGTAAAATCAGATGGAACTTTCTTACTGATTTTGCTTAACGGTAGGTGGCTGCTGGTGGTGCAGCAGATAAGGAGTTGATCTTATCTGCAATATTTGGTTTTCTGATTCTTGTGCATATAGAAGCAGTTCCTATGAATGGCAGATGGAAAAAGGTTTTATTTTATTTTTTTTTCCCTAACATGTTTCCTTCTGATCTTACCTGTTGAAAATATAAGGCATTAAACGATTTTCTTGGCAATGACTAGTGATACCATCTCAGGAGACAGTTTGGAGTAGGAAGATAGATATTGCAAAAATTGCCAACAGTGCTAGAGTCTTTTGATCCACATATGTGTGCAAATACGTGTTCATACTAGTGGGTGGCAAAAATTGCTAACAGTGCTAGAGTCTTTTGACCCACATATGTGTGCAAATACGTGTTCATACTGGTGGGTGGCATCTCCTCGTAATGGTATCGGCAAAGAAATGCATTGCTTTTGCTTGTTGTATATTTATGAGGTGTAAAATAGCCACAAAAGCATTTTAGTATTGATAATGTGAGATTTTTTCAATTCTGCCCATTTTATATATAGCAAACAATGTGAGAAATAGGTGTATTTTTTTTTTGTCCCACTCCAAAAGAGTAAAGTTTTCAGCACAGGCTACCCTTGAAGTATTTATCAGTAACAGATGCTGGAAGGAACCAAAATTACTTAGCTTTAATACTCTTTTTCCAAAGGTGCGGTTGCCTATCATGTATCTTACCACCAAAGGATGCTGTACAGGTTACTAGCTGTAAGGACTGTGG
>JAUBNY010000290.1:1730142-1743612 GCA_032275445.1 Crypturellus soui
TTTGTATTGAGCTCTCCTTTGTCATTTTTAACTAACCTAAAGAAATGATTGAATTACGAATGTAATCCACAACATGTCTGTTGTGGCCATGTCTGAAAACTTGGGTAGATTATTACAGTCTCTTAGGATTTTTTGTTCATTGCTGCTATAGTCTTCAGTATATGACTTGAGTAAAGTTCAAATTCAGTCCTTCACAGCAGGATTTGTTTGAATAAGGAAAAAAGGGTAAGAATTGAAACTAAGTGAGTCTGGGCAGAGCAACTTGTCTTGATCGGCAGGCAGGTCGGAGCAGAGTGGGAGCAGATCTCCCGGGTCTCATCCTCCTGTCCTTTACTAGGCAGTGCCTGTGAGCAGAAGGGCAGTGCAGCAGGTAGCAGGAAGGCACTGCTGCAGCAGCCAGCTCGCTTACACCAGGATGCATTTGTCACATCGAGTTTGTAAGCTCAGATCCAACGGGGCGTCCCGATAAGCAGCATACGCTGCGCCATCCAGCTGAGCTCTGCTACTGTTGTGTTGAGTTAATCACAGTCTGGCTCTTCGTGTTATTAGAGGGATGAGGGAGCGGAGGGAGAGGAAACAAGTAAGACTGAGCTTCCTCTATGGCAGGCACATGCATAAGTAGAATGGGACTTGATCCTTGCCCAGGGCACCACAGCCCTGCCAGGCTCTGCCCACCACCACCTGCAGAAACCACTTTGGATCCTCTCTGCGGATGGAAACTGAGTGGGCGGCTGGAAGGGATTGTCCTGACAGAAATGTTCAGGTCTTGGGAGCTTAAGATGCAGCCCTCCAGTTGGGAGGCTGAGTCTGCACAGCAACATCCCCTGGCACCGCGAGGGTGTGATGCTGCGGTGCGCAGTTTCCAGCCCCAGTGTGGCCAGATGCTGCACGAGCATCACCTGCCTACCAGGGTCCTGTGGCTTAGCCTTGCCCAGAGAAATTCACACTGGTGTGTGCCACAGTGCCCAACAGCTGTGCTGCGGATCGGCACGTTTCAAGGCTGGCTTTGTTGCTTGCTCATGCGATCAGACATGCACTGCTTCAGATGTTAATCTGGGCTCATTCCTGCTCTCCAGGATGTGGCGTGCATCGTGCTCCCTTGTACCCGGTGCTGGTCGGGAACGAGCGCCTCTGAGAGCAGCAAGGAGCATGGCACGCTGTCCCGTCTGTGAGCTGATGAGGCTTTCAAGTGATGAGGCTGATGGTAAGAGGGACACGAGCCATCGTTGTAGAAACTTAAATCAGTTCACGGGCAGGATGAAACCTGCAGAGCATCTTTGTGGCCTACAGATGTCTGGATCCACCAATATCAGCCTTCCAACAAAAAGTCACTTATCAGATAGCCCTTTTCCAGACGGATGTTCCTTCCCTTCAATATTTCCATTGGTGAAGGGCAACATTTACCATGTCATATCTTTTCTTCTGTTTTGTACAGTAGTATAGGAATTTCCTCCTGAGAGGAGTTAGGCACCTTCCTTGGGCAGTATTGTTATTACTTGCCTCTGTCAAGAAAAATGATGCTGTAACGTTTGCGCTCTGTTCTTGTAATATTTTCACAGGACTAATGGATGAATGCCTGTCAATAATGCTGCTGGTGGATATTAATGCAGTTCAAAGACATTAAGATGCTGTCACCCGAAATGAGCTGTGTGTTCTATATCAACTTTATTGGGAGCACTGTGGACTTTCACATTTGAGCCCTCTGTAAACACAGCAGTTCCATGGCTTTTTGTAGCTTTCTTTTTTTCTTTTTTTTTTTTTCTTTTTTTTTTTGTGTTTTAATTCAAAGAGAAAATTAATCTGGCCCATCTGCAGCTGGACTTGTTTAGACACTCTGATTGCCTCCCAGACACCAGCCCTCAGCGCTCCAGGGATGACCGTCTTCCCACGTGCTAATTAAGCGAGGACAGAAGAAATCATCACAAAACATTCCCATCTTTGTGCCTGCAGCTGTAAATTCAGAATTAAAGTAATTTGTGAAGAAATAACGTTGTGAAGTGTCACGGAAGAATTGCAACGGCCAGCGCTTTTAAAGGAGCTATGCTTATAACTGTGCCCTGAATTTTATATTGAAATATATCAGTCACTGATCTAGTGACTTGTTCTGCCAAAGAAGCCTGGCAGAAGTGGGGCTCTAGAAAACAGTCACATAATTCACATAAGAAGTTTGACTGCAGATATTCCAAGATAGGGGCCAGAAGTACCTCAGATTTGGACCTGTGATATCTACACTATTCTCTGCTAAACTAAGCCACTGAGAACCATTAGGACTGTTTCCATAAATAAGATATGCCAGTAGAGATGGCAGAAGCATGAAGCCCAGCTGCTAAATAAGGAAATCTAAATGAGCAATATCTTGAATTCCATAGATTCAGGTTATATCAGCTTCCCGAAAGAGAAAAATGGTAGTTAGTCAAGAGAAATCATGTGCATATGTTAAAAATATGACATTGGTTATTGCTGCATGGGAATGCAGAAGGTGAAGAATGTCCATAAGGATTCCTCCGTGATGACTGCCATTTTATCACCTCTGAGCTTTCACCATAAATCTTATGATATATGCTATTTTTCAGGAATTCTTGGTGCTGTGCTAGAAGAATCTCAGCCTACATTGAAAAGAAGAAAAGCAGACGGAGAGAAAATCCTAAAAAAAATGATTAAAATCAGTCCGGGTCCATAAGATGAATAAAAAGAACCTAGTATTTTATCTTAACCTCACAATTTGTCCTTCAATAAAACTAAAAATAACTCATTAGTTGCAGGGCTTCACGCAGCACAGTGGCTCTGAGCCACCTGTGAATTCCCATTTACTCCCACTCTGATTTCCCAACAGAAATCTTTGTGTGGACAAGGGCATTTAGGGCTATTCCAAATTTCATTAGTCAGCCAGAGTCTTTCAATTGCCTGTAGTGGTCTTCACATCAGCCTTGTAATCATTAATAACAAGTTGGAAATAGTCATTCTGTCATTCTGGTTACCCCAAAGGATTTCTTAGAACATTTTTCTGCTGCGACATCCCAAACAAGTGACTTTTCTCCTTTTATTTCTAGCACTGAGCATAATAGGTCAGCATGAGGGATGTGAATAAAGCAGTAAAAGAAATGCCTTCTGCTTTTCTCGCTTCTTTATTTAGGTACGTCTGCATCACTGTCACTCTAACTCTAGATGCCTCGGTAATGAATGAGAATTCAGCATCCCCTGAGTATTCTGTGCCGAGCAGTTTAAAAAAATAATCATTTTAAAAGAATGACAGATTGGGAGCAAAAGCAGTCCCGAAAGTTTTGTATCCATCTGTGTGACTCACATCCAGAGTGCCCAGCTGGGTCAAGCAGAGCTTGCAATGATTTCCATCCTTGTAGGTCCTGGCTCCTTGGGAATGTGTTCCCAACCCACTGCTGCCTTGTTATGCTGCTGTATCTGTGTGCTACTCCATGCCTGATGAAATCGGATATACTAGTGTTTTCTCGTGCAATGCTCAGGAGCAATCTATAAATCCCGCGCAGCAAGGTCAGAGTCAGCAACTTACTGAAGATGGCAGAAAGCAGACAAGGTTTTAATGACAATAAGCACAATTAGTGCTGGAAACCAAGACCAAATCAGCTGTAGACGGCTACCTGGGAAAGGCAACACTGATTTTTTGAGGAGGGGAAATTGGTGGTTGGTGGGAACTTGTGCATGCAAGGTAACACAAGTCAGCCATCAGCAGTATCTTGCTTCCCTCTTGGTCCTCTTGAGGTTCTGTTTGGAAATTTAGCAGAATTAAGACAGACTAGATTCCTCTTATGAAAGGCAGCAGCAAGAAGACTAATGAACGGCTAATCCCCTTGGCCATTTACATCTGTTTTTATTGGTAGTGATTTTATACTGATTTTTTAAATGAAATCGTGTGGCGGGGATGCTGCATGAAAAGTTCTTCTGCAGCTGACCCAGAACCTGGTCGGAAACCACTGGAGTTACTCATTGCTTCAGCTTGCACATAAGCAGGGAAAGGTACTTTCAACGTGAATAAGTGAATTCTGTCTCTACGGGCTACATCAAACGGTGTCCACCTGGTTTCTACAGCAAGGAAATTGAGGGGCCAGGCTGGCGTACACTGGAGTGGCACTAGCCCACGAGCCCGGTGCCTCCTCATGGAAGATGGGCATTGAGAAGGGACAAGGTGTCACCTTAACCTGGAGTCTGGACATGGCTCTCATAGACATCCGGAGTTGGTGTCTGGCCAGATGGCTCCACAGTGCAGATAACACCCCGGATGGCAACTACTTATTATGTGTGATGTAAAGGTACATGCAGAGGGCAGTTGTTATTTTAGCTGACACAAAAAATACACGGCTTGGTTTGTTCTGTGTCAGCAAGGCTGTGTTCTAACACTGCTAGGGCCATTTAGTAGATTATGGCAACTTCCTATGTGACTTTTTGATTTACTGCATATTCCTCATTCAAATTCCTGCTCGGAAAGGAGCCCTGACAGAGCGTCAGTCTTAAATCTGTCTGCTTGTGATGATAGAAGTTTCATACTTCTGTGCTGTTATTCATTTCTAGTAGAAACACGCTATTTAACCTTTATTTGACTGCCGCTCCGTTGCAATTTTATTCCTCCAGTAATAATTTAAACCCTTTGAAAGAAAATTGTAGGCCATATAAAATGTGTGGAAAAGAGGAGAAATGTCTGAGCGTGTAATACACATGTTTCATTACAACATTTTCATATTGCAGCATAAAGGGGAATATGTGGACATAAAGGGCCAACCTCTGTGTATCACAGGGGTGAGGCTGGATTTAAGGATCAGAACTGTGTTTCTTCTGTAAAATGCTGTGTTTTCAGTTGGATTGTTTTTCAGCATGTTTCCACAGAAAACAATCTATTTTCACTGGAAAATACCAACCCAAGTCCATTTTTTAGAGCAGTCCTGAAATGCGACCACCTCAGTTAGAAGGTGCATTCCATCCCCATTAGATACCATGGATTTACTAAATCTGGGGCTTAAAAGGGAGCTTTGCAAAAGCCTAAGAGGATGCAAGTATCTAGCCCTCTCGACAATCCTTTAATTAACCTTTGTGCTTTAGTATGTGAAAGTGTGTGGTCAAGGCAAGGAGCAAAAATATGCTGAGGTAACCGGTGTTTGGAGGGGTTCCACCCTGAACCGTTTGTGCTTTGAACTTAGTGGTTCATAATGCGCTGGAGAGACTGGGCACTTTGGGGGAATTACTGATGTAACAGACGCTCTATCGCTCTGCCCAAGGAATGGTCAGTCTAAACTTTGCCAGTCGTGTTTTGTAGTCCTGCAAACTGTGCAGGCTGATACCAGACGGCCTGGGCAGAGGCCCAAGACAGCAAATTCCGCCTGCAACTTTTGCAATATACCCAAGCTCTCCCGTCAGTCGCTGGCCTTGGGTAGATGTCCTAATTTCTCACAGTTGTGAGCCAGCTCAGCCCGCGGGTCCAGCGCTGGTCTTTGTTCTGGATGCCAGGAGAGTTTTCATGTGCAGAGTGAGTGGGTAAGCGGGAGTCTCCCCCTCCTTTGAAAGCAGGAGAGTAATTTAATATTAGAAGGGTAAGAAGGGGTTAGGTTTGTATTTATGTATATGTAATATGATGTGGGTTTGGTATGCTATTAAAAAGTGTTGGGGTGTTTTGTCTAGTTTTAAGAAAGTAAAAAAAAAAAGGCATTAATATGCAGCGTGTGTAGGTGAGCAAGAGATCTGATTACCTTTCTCTATTTTTGGATGAAAAAGTGCATATAATGGAAATAAAATGACTTGCTAATGACTTTGGTAATGCAATGTCTCTTAGAAGGGTATTTAGACAGGGGTATGACATAGGTGAGAAATGACTGAAATTGTGGCTTTTGGCACTTAATGCTCCCTTTCAGCCACTAGCTTCCAGTAGTTACAAATTGTGAGCAGTAACTCCAGCTTCAGCTTAGCTCTCAATGAGTGCCTGGGCGAGGTACAGGAGACTGTGGCAAAATTCCCTTTAGTTTCTGCAGGGCTCTAATTTCTCCTTCAGTATATAGTTCCCGAGTTACGTAAATGACCCGCAATTAGGTTTTAAATTTTGAAATGCAAAGCAAAAAAACAATTAAGACTAGATTGGAGACTGGCTCTTAAAATGCGTCCATACCCCGGCTATCCAAATGACTGAATAGGCAGCAGTGCAAATACTAAATTTGTAAGGGCAAAAATCCTAATAATGTCCTTATGTTGTTTTCCTATCTGTAGGTGAGATAAATAGTTTGTAAGTCCCAATCTGGCATCTGTCAGGCTTCTTTTAAAGCTTTCAGATCCACATGTGCATTTCCTACACTTACTGAACCTACCAATCTGCTTTAAATTCAGCAAGATCATTACCAAAGCTCTTTTTTTTTTTTTTCCAACTCCAAAGAATATCTGTTTGAAGGCCTTAAGTAAGTGAAGCGTAGTTTAGGTTTGACTGAGGTCTTTATAAGGGTCTAGAGAGAAATAGCAGCTGTAGGAGGTAGTATTGTTCTTTGCAAAGGCTCAAATTAAGGAAGGCCTTATACACGGCAATTAAAGTTCTCATTTTAAGTGCAGGTTTATGTTACAGATTCCTGACATCCTTGGAGACTTCTGCTAATGAGAAACCCCTCTACAAAAGAGCAGTTGTTTGAATTTGGTCCATCAGTGGCACAAAACTTACTTCCAGCACGCCAGCACCTCTAGTGATTGAAATCACCTTTGAGAAGAAGTTCCTTAGCTCTCACTGTATTTTTTTCTGTGGATGGTTGTGTCTCTCTCATGCTGCTGCCCTCTGCCTTTCTGGCCTATTTCTTTAGTAGTGGAAAATATTTTTTACATGCACTATGGAGTGCATACACAAACCATTATTTTTGCCACTATGTTATTTGCACTGCAGATATTTTCCAGTAAATGAGGAAGGAAACTGTCAGTGGAGGTCATAGGGTGAGAAGAAAAACAGAATGAGTGTCAGGGAGAGAAGAAAGAGGCTTTCTATCATGTCTGTGGTCCTTAACGTCTGCAGAAAGGATGGGAAAGGAATCCATATACATTAGTGGATACTACATATATGGGCAACAGAAAGTAGGAAGAAAAATGCTACTGGGATATCTGGAAGACAGAAAGCTGCAGTAGCCTATTCTTATTTTCTACTGTCAGAGCAAAAAAACCAGGAGTCTCATGTTGCTGCAACTTTTAGGGTTTTAAAGTGAAAACACTGCGCTTACGCAGCTGTGTGTGTGATTCCCACAGATGTGTCTTCAGTACCCATGGAATAAATGTGCAGAGCAACATCTCCTTACCACTCAATCTGGAAATAAAATCAAAATAAAGTAAACCACATAATTTGTAGAAGTTGGTGAGTAATTTAACCATATTACAAGCGTCTCCATTTTTTTCTCTTCTCCAAAACTTTTACAGTTTCAGCTCTGGGGTCTCTCGTTCTACCAGGGCATACTAGCTGTAAAGTCTCCTTTAGTATGGATTTTTAAGCACCCTGGAGGGTAAAATTAAATGTAGATGATGATGGAGTGCTGCAACTCAGCAGAATTACAGTTTCAATTACCCAATTACAAACACGGATCAGAGACATATTCCTGGACTCCCAGTTCCATGTGGGTCTCAAATGACTTCAAAATCCTATACAATTTCCTTGTTCAGTTGAAACCTGTCTTATTTCTGCTTATGGTCCATTTATTTTCCTGGGACAGCCATTAAAGATGTTTAGTCTGGAAGGCACTAAAAATTGCTTTAGAAACATGAGCTAATATTACTGTTGGGAAGTGATCTTCTGCCATCGCGCACTCTGTGTCTCCAAATGACGTCTGGTGCAAGTCCAGAGGCTGAAATTAGAAGGTATGCTGCAGCTGCTTAAAGAACACAGATTCATTTTGGAGGGTTTCTCCCAGAGTACGAAATGTCTCTCCCTATCTGCATGATGAGCCCAGCTTCTTCTGACACCTCCAGGCACTGCTAGATCATAATCTTATAATGATAGCTACGCAATATAATAAGAATCGTTATCATAAATGTTGACCTAACAGTATGAGTGAATATATCAACTCTGACAAGTATATCCAGTTTTGACATAGCTTGTTCTGTTTTGTATGGTGTTAACAGTGTTTAAAATGCCACGTAGCTGAGCTGAAATGGATGGGTATTACACAGTTTAGTTGATGCTAAAAAATGAATAAACAATAAAACAAAGTACAGGCTCAAATATTATTGTTGTAAGGCTAGTGTAAATACTGAGTGAGGAAGATAAGTTTATCAAATATCAAGTTATAGTGATAAGAAAGACCTTCAGAGCAATAATTTTCCAGCTTACCTCTCCCAATAAAAGGCATGAACCTGCCAATTATAAATGAAATCTCTCACCAAGTTGTGCAAATTCTTGTAGCATGACCAGGTTGAAAGTCAATGATAATGTCAGATTTTCGCTGTTGCTTTTCAGCATGTGCTGCATTTTAAGCAACTGCATAGCATAAGCTATTAGACCTTAACCTAAAGCGAGGCTGTCCTGGGCTGATGCTATCATTTCATGTTGCTAAGAATTTAGGAAGATGTGGTGCTCTTGAATGGAGTATCACCTCTTTCTGGTAGGCTGCTCATTACAGAAGTGGATATTTATAGAGAAAGAATATATCGAGCCACTTAGAAATTGCTGGAAGGGTGATGAACTGGGGGCCAGAACATCAGTAGATGTAAACTGGCATAGCTCAGTTCAACCTGGGGGACTATGCCCAGTTTAAAATTGCTGAGATTCTGGCTTGTTGTATAAAACCTTCACCTGTTTATAGATCAGAGGGAGAAAAGGTTAAAATATAGGATCAGAGAAATAAAGTAGAGAATACTACCTTCTTTTTTCTTTTTTAAAGTATCAAAGTCAAAATGACCTTTAAAGAAGACATGGTGTTTGAGGTGCTAGCATTTTATATGTTGTTACAGAAGAAATCCAGTATATTATTAGGAAGATAACATAGCTATAATTCTTTTTATTACAATTTTACCTTCTTACTAGAGACATCATAAAAAGTTAATGAGTCTGGAAATTAAAAAAAAAAAAAAAAAAAACAAGGAAAATCTATCCAGCTACAAGCTCTTTGGCATATATTCATAGCTGTGTTCTGTGCCTGTTTCAAATACAGTTCAGATTTCTCCTTGGTAGAGTTTCTCTACAGACATCTTAGCTCAAATTTAAATGAAAATTCTGCCAAGGAAGCTGTGACAAGTAATATTTTGGACCTTCTCCTTTCTGCAATTCAGAAAGCTGTCTGAGAGGTTTGATGATGCTTACAAGCCCAGATATGCTGTTGTGGTGTTATTTTGTGAGAAACGCCTCCTTTGCTTCTAGACTTGGTTGACTGAGGAATGATTTGCCTTTTGCCACAATGAATTCCTAGTACAAATGTCATCTCATGGTAATTTCTGCTGGAGTGGCTGAGGGAAAGAGTGGAGGGGGATATAAGCATCCACAGCCAAAAGTTTCCCCTGCGTATTTTCATTGCTGTGTGTTCAGGACGTGGTACTGTGGGACTTCAATTTTACTTCTTGTTTTATTGGTATAAACAACAATCACAGAAAACAGGTGCTTCACTCCACTGAAGGGATCAGAAGAGAATCAAACTCTAAAAAATAGAGTTTTGTTAAGCCGTAAGCTCGTTGAGTTTATACCCCATTTTGGCTTTTGAGAAGTAAAGCTGACAGCCTGATACGTTCCTGACAATTTGATGTATTTTCTGATAGAGTTCAAGAACAAAAAGGTCCCGATACACACAGCTGGATTCATTTCTCCCTTGAACTAGAATAAATCAGGAGCAGTAGAACTGTATGAAAGCAGCGCTGGTGTAAGCAGCATTGAAACTAGGTTCATTTAGCAGAGAGTTATTATGAGAGACTTGATGTTGTGCAACCCTTTCTATAGAAATGAATCTTATTTTTTTTTTAATGCAATGGGAGAAGCTGTTTTTGATAGTTAGCTTAAAGAATTCCTACTTTAAGATTTTATGGTCTCATAACTTTAACCCTTTGGGCTGAAATTTTGCATGCCAGATCTCTAGCTCTAGCTCAGTGATATGTGATGAAAGTTATAGCTGAAGGTGATTCAGCCATTTCTCTGAATGCAATTTGGAGAAAACATACTGTTTAATCAATGTTGAAAAATGAGCATATCCTCCCTTTCTCCTCACTCCATCTTTGATTTAAAAAACTGGATAGGCTTTATAATATCAGGAGTGAATCTAGCCTGTTGCTCAGCTCTGGATTTGTTGCTCAGTGGCACCTAAAACACTGCTGTTCTCATGTGAGGGTGCGAATGAGAGATGCAGGGGACGCGTTTTTAACTCCTCAGCTGCGTGTGGTGCCCCCTGCTCTGAGGTCCTTGGCAGTCTGCCTAAGTTTGCAGAGCAAAGCAAGACCAGGCCATGGTCAGGAGTTCTTCTATGAGGGAAAACAGCAGGCACAGGTGGTCAGCGGCCCTGAGCGCACCAGGAGCCCTTTGCTGCTCCTGCTGCCTCCTTGGCCTGGTCCTCCTGACCAGCCCCAGCCCCTGGTTCAGCCCAGAGCCTCAATCCTGGCAGACCTCATCCAATCCTCGCTCCAAACGCTTACAGTACTCCTTCTCCCATGGTGTTTCTTAAGGGTTTTCAGGTCCCTTTCTAAAAGCTTGTAAGTATGAGTCAGTTAATTGCAAAGCCCAAGAGAGATAAAATACCGTCTTCATCATAATTTTGGAAAACTGAGGCATGAATACAGAGGCTATGCTAGTTGCTTGAATACGCACTAATGCATGGTGTCTTGGTAAGTGTCTGATAATGCAGGATATCAAGCCTGAAACCCCAGACTGAATTTTTGTTTAGCTCGCTGTTATAGAAAGGTATCCAACTAATTATCACAGTTCTGAGTGATAATTAGTTCTGCAATCTGGTGCTGTGCATCTTAAAATGGGCACCCAGAATGCAGCGATCATATGAATATTGAGCAGCAACTAAATATTAAGGATCACACAGAGATGATTAGGTGGTTGAAGAGCAGGTATAAATACTATCTAGTTCTTTTAGATAGGTGAAATCAGCTTTCACAGAATGGTGGTTTCCTGACAAGATACCTGTTGAGTCTTGGAACAGCAAGTTCCCCTTTGGAGATTCTCTTGTGTGACGCTGTTACCCTCATCTGCTTCGTGTTATTCGGGATGCTTTAGGAAACAGCTTCTCTCTTCTGTAAGCATTCTGCGTATTAGCCTAGCTTTATTCTGGTTGTATAGAAACAACTTTTAAACGAATAAAGAAATATGCAGTTCTGTTTTATTCTCACCGACTGATGTATAATCTTTCTGAAAGGCATAGAAAAGCATAGATGTTGGTTTTGGTGTAGAGTGATTTCAAATTTGCAATTTCTGGTGAACTCCTCCAAGTGAATTGCATCCTGTATATTTGATTCCAGTGCGTTCCTGTGAATTTGTATAATGGAAAGCTTATTTCATTTGTTGGGTGTAATACATAACTGTAGTTTTTGTACTCAAATGTTCACTGCTTAAGGCTTTATAAAATAAATTTTACTTTTCCCATTCTTTTGACTCTTGGAATATTTCTTTGAAATGAGAGGTGATTTCTGTGAATAGTAAATGCATTTCATCTACTACATTCAAGTACCCAGCAGTAGAAATTGGTACCACACAGATGCATGCTCACTGTATTAATAAGCAAAACCTCGCATGTATCTCCGTCTTTTTTAAGTAGCTTGGATTCCTATTGTTCATTGTAAATGCTTTTTATTTACTTTTGGTGTATTCAGAGATAAATCAATATATGGCTGGATGAAAAAGCAAAGAGAGCCTTAACTAAAGAATAAGTTTTGTTGAATGAAATTTGTACAGAAATTAAGTTCTTTTTGAATGCTGAAAAGAATTTGAATATTTGAGCTGTAATAAACTCTACATTTTTCACTTGAATGCTGTAGCCTATTACGGTTAGATAAAACAGCAGTAACCTTTGTTTCTTCACAGTATGTTTTCATGAGGGATAAAATTTATGTATTAGTGAGAAATATTACAAGAAGGAAATTTATTGAGTTCTGAATACAGTAGACAGACTGAGCATAACGTCTGAGCCTTTTGGCAATTATTTAAGAAATTAATGTACCAGAACTCATTCCCAGACCTTATCGAAGATTAAGAGGGTAGATATCATCAATACAGCTGATTTGAGCCACTCATTCCCTCGTGGATGTCTTTCACACCCACACACCTGGTCTAGCTTGACTTGTGTGCCGCACAGAGGATGTGGGATGGGAACTGAGCCCTCACTTCATCTTTGGGAAACTTGGTTTTGGGCAGGTCCAGGTCGCTGTAGGTAGCAGCAGTTGCTATGGTGTAAACTAGTGCCTCAGAACCGTGATTACGTCATCCTCTACGGATCTTAGGCAAAGTTGCTGCCCTCTCGCTGCCCTTCCTTATTTTGGTTTGCTTTAAGGCTACAATCCCTCTTCATGTCTGCATCAGAGGAACAAGCCTGGCACCTGCAGTGCCCTTTAGCCCTGTTGCTGTCCTGCTGCTCGACTCTGTTCTCCTGCACCACGGTGAGAAGCTCCGTTCCTGCAGGAGGAAGCTGCAGAGGAGCCCCCTTTCCCCGCTCCCCGCTTTGTTTCAGGCCGGTCTCTTAAAAATCTAATGTTTGTCAAGTGCTGTGATTCGCTTCAATGAGATGTGGATGCACGGTAGAACAGAGAATATTAGTGTTATTGATTTGAAGTAATCAAAGAATATATAGTGATAAAAGACCTGCTCTTGCAAGCGACAATCCTAAGGGACATGTCAACAGAGCCAGTATTAAACTATCTGCATGCATTTTAATATAAGAAATGATGTGTTTGATTCCAGCACTGTGTAAAGAAAACAAAAATCTCCCAGAGGTCCAGAGGGATGGAAGATGAAGGTCACTGATACTATTGCAGATGGGCCATTCATATTAAATGAAATATATAAAAAAAAGAGTGGAAGTCATCACTGCAAGTCGGTCTGACATGAATTTCCTTTAGAGAAAATGATGTGTCTTGACACAATGTAACCTGACATAATGCGATATGATGTTCTAAATGAGAGGTACCACGGCTACTTGTAATGGATAATTTCACACACTCCCTAAGCTATGCATGAGCTGGCACACAGTGTGCTGTGGTTCACCGAGTACCCAAATTGCTTTCAAATAAGCAAGCGCACCATGCCATGATGCACAAAAATAAACTATCCGTTTGGTTGTTCAGTTACAGACCAGATAACCCCAGGCGCACTGTAATACTTCTCTGAGTATTGGGCTGACACGCAGGCACAGGTGCTGAACTGAGGAATTGCAAGATACAAATTGGCCAGTGGAAAAGACTCTCCCTGTTATTATCATAGGGACGAAAACAGGGCTGCTTGGCTTCTGCTTTCCGTTGTGATCCTGGAGAGAGGCAGGCTGGCTGGAATGCCCCAACACGGCTTGGCTCACCAGGGTA
>JAUBNY010000290.1:1775118-1791482 GCA_032275445.1 Crypturellus soui
AATATGTTTTTCCTGAAATGACTTTCCTGATGTGTTTAGATTTCAAAAAAAATTTCTGTTTTATCTAGTTCTGTATGTGAAATTATTCCGGTTCTTATGAAAGGTACTTAGAATTGCATGCATTGCCTAAGAATAATCTTTCATCTAAAGAGTTAGTTTGGGTGGAAATTTCTGTAAAACAGAAGTCAAGCAATCCCACAATAAGGATAAGGGAAACATTAGCTTCTTTATACTTAGTTGGCATTACGAAGCTTTAGGGTCATAAGAAAGTTATCGGTTGACAGTCACTGGAAACAGTGATACTGTTTCCAATATGATTTAGCTTTAAACTAATTGAAACGGATGGTATCGATTGTTGCCACTAAGAATCAGAAATTATTTGATATGACAAGATGGAGTGACTTGGAAGATGAGTCCTGCTCTTATGCCAGCGTGCTCATTATCTGCTTGGTATTCGCTCTTGAAGGAAAGTGTTCTATTTACAACTGAAAGGAGATGGTTATTTTCTAGCCGAATGCTTTGTGCATGATCAATATCTGGCAATTAACGAAGGCATTTCCATCCTCAGGTGGTTGGATGCCATGTTGAAAGATCTTAAGTTTGGGCTTGCAGTTTTTTCCCTTTTTTTTTTTTTTTTTTTTAACCTACAAAAACCTGTATCTTTCTGCCTCTAGTAGAATTATTTCTTATGTCCTATCACTTTCTTTCTTTCTTTTTTTCTTTTTTTTTCCCCCTTTTTTTCTTTTTTCTCCTCCTTGGCAGAACTTTCGGGGTCAGCAACTGAAGTTGAAACTTTGCTCTAGTCCTTGCTTAATAGATTGGAAAGGCCACAGAGTTACTGCAGATGAATGAATTGCTCTTGAGAAGCCAGGTGTATCACCCAGTAGTATTCCTGCCTTGAGTTTACTCAAGGAATAGTTGTTCATTCCTGGATCCCGTCATGCAGACAGTTGCCAGACAGATCTTTAGTTCCGGCCTATAGTCTTCACCTTCAGAATGGATCCCCAATAGTGAAAATGAGGCCATTTTCTACTTGCCACAACACCCTTCTGAGAAACAGCCTCGCAAACCACCGTAGTGCCACTTTCATTGACAAAACCATGCTCATGTGCAAAGGAAAAGATCGCGTAAACCTGTGTAACGATGCCACCTGGTGACTCCCACAGGAACAGGAGCCTGAGGTGTCACTTAGACACGCGCGTGCCATGGATTTGCCTACTCGTCCCACCAGTCTTCCACCCCGATCTGCGGCAGAGGCCTCTGGTTCCTGCAGTGCTGTGGGAGGAATGACTCCGCATCCTGTGGTAACTTCGCAAAGTTATTTTGGGCTTAAATCAGTATAATGAAATCCACAAAACCTCTGAGTTTCAGTTACTCCAGGGAGAGTTTTCTCTAATGCTCGTGTACGAGTGGGTTTTGTGCCAATGATGAGTCATGATTAGCATGATTAGTAAATCAATATAAATTGCTGATAGTACGGATCATTGTAGCTGCTCCAACCTGTCAATTTGTACTGGAAAATGATGTCCTGAAACTTCGGAAGTGTTTTGGGGATAAGCAGGGGTGTCCTGGAAGCTTGCTAAATAACCTCCTTAGGAGGTGGAGGAGATCTCTGTTTCTAGTAATGTGCTGTGGATGCTTGGTGAAGTGGTGCACTTCCTCCGCTGTTGTGTTCAAACACAAACCATATTCATCCCTTGCTCTTGTTCATGTCTTGCTGTACAACTTTTCATTGTGGACCAGGGTTTCGGGAGTTGTGGTCAAGGTCCAGAGTTCAACAGTTTACTGGGATGAGCAGGCATGAGTTGTTCTCAAGCTGCCTGCAGACTAAAGACAAAGAATTCATTAAATTTGAAAGGGTATTTTAGGAAATAAATGTCAGAAGCATGATTTTTAAACTTTTTTTTTTCCCTCTTAGAAACAAGGCCATAGACTGGAGATACCCACACTCAACTCTGTTCTATTACAAAATGCTCAAAACTCAGCTTTGTCTTTATAAATAGTTCTTGGCAGTCTCAAAGTAGAACATTCATATATACATCTTAATTTTTATGTGTAGTAATGGTCAAGTTGGATAATTAAAATCATAGCCTGTCAGCTGAGGTTGCAGTGATATCCTCTTAACCCAAGCCAGTTTCAGGATAAGCGCATGGCGTCTTCCCCCAGCGTGTTGGCAGGTGAACGGTGGCAGCTGAAGGTACCTGTCCCAGGCGCTCGTGCTACGCAGCAAGAGTCAGTGAAACAGAACCCGTCTGCGAGGCCCAGGCTGTTCAACACAGTGTGGCAGCCCAGCTCCAACCCATCAGAAGTGTAAAGCAAGCGCCGGTGCACAAGTGGGTGAGGTGAGAACACGTTTCTCCCTGCTGACTGTGCAGGCAAGGCAAAAACCTCTCCTCGTGGTGATAACTATCGCTATGATCTCCCACTGCAACAGGCTAGCATGGATCAAAGGCCTGATCTCTCTTCATGTTTTTCAAGTCCCACTTCTTTTGAGAGTGTGATTTGCCTAGTTTAGATTAAGGTCTTTGACATGTTCTCTGAGATGGTAGCATTTCAGTCACGTCACAGGTCTTGAACACTTATGCAATATTAAAGCGAAAACTCTAATTAATGCAGAATGAAAGTTTTAAACTTAAATGTGTAGAAGTCGGGAGATAATGATCTCTTGTAACATGGTATCTTGTAATATTAATTCACATACGTATATAATCTTTCTAGATTAGTTACTGGGCAGGTAACTGATGTATGTATGAATGCACAAGATATGCCAAACACATAGCTAAATGCAATTTGTGATGGGTTTAAGACCTGATAATTTTTTTTAATCTACTTCTAGGTAGCTAAAATTTCTTGCCTTTGGAAGGGACTTCAAGGGGTTTATTTATTTATTTATTCTTTGAATAGGTTACCAAAGAATCTACTTTCTTATTTTTGCTGAAATGTTCATGTCCTCTGATTGGAAAAATGAGTCGGGGGGTGGAGGGAAGATAAGGTTTATGGCACTCAGATTTCTGTCTGAAGAATGCAAATGTTCTTAAACACTGGAAGCAGACTTTTCATAAATAATCCCATGTTTTTCAAACAAGGCATAAACCCTCTTCCTTCCTACTTCCCAAATGAGTGTTTGTCTTTTAAAGCCTGTTACTGTCTATAATCTTCTTATTCCTAGCAAGCTGTTGGCTACTGGGAGTTGTCTTTCCCTCTCTCCCCCTGACTTTTTTTGGAAAAACATTCAATATAACGTATTAGAATGTCTGAAAAGAATTCCTGATAGAGAAACCAGCTTAACTAATTCTCCTTTGCTATCCAGCCAAACTACTTGAAGTCAGGGATACCCTGAAGGCCTGTTTTGCTGCAAAAACATCTTGCTTTTGAGATGATATAGCGATAAAGTGACGCATGGCAGCTCTTGATGGAAGGAAAGAAAGAGGGAAAAAGACCTGTTTTAATGATTAAAAGGCGGGGGGGGGAGAAAAAGCCTTGTAGTCCTAATCCATTTAAATCACTTGTAAATGACTTTCCTTCATTTTTTTTCTTTCATTTCTAATAGTGCATTGTTGCATGGTACCTTTTTATTCGTATGTCCAGGTGATTTGTTTCCCCCTTAAAGAATGGGCTCAAATAATCCCCAAAACTGAGGAAAACATGCTGCATAGTGAAGCTCCAACAGTTACTCCTGTTTTACAACTATTGGCGGGAATTACAGCTTGGCTTGGGTTGATTTTCACAGTGGGGCCTTCCGTGTATGATTCTTCTTGTCAAATATGAATGATCGGTTCCTTATGCAATGTTTGTGTTACCTGTTGGACTGCTTGGATATTTTTAGTGTTTTAGACATTGAGCCTTGTGTAGAAGAAACCCTTCTTCCTTTGCACAAGCACCTTAAGGAGTGTGAACTCCTGACTCCCTAAGCGGTCAGCAGGGACCCATCACACTGGTAGGAGAAGGGCAGTGAGAGGAGGAGTCTCCACCGGTCTCCTCTTCTCTGTGTAAGAGCTCACAACAACGGTGTGTGGGAGGTATGGTAGAACTGCTGTTTCTAGCACAGTTTGGACCTTCTTAATATATGCCTTAGAGATGTTGTACCTATACCTCCCAAGAGGTCATTTTTAGATCAAATCTGTGCTTGCAGTGTGAATTTGCAGGAATATTTTGACTGTATAGCTGAGATGATGCAGTGCCTTGAGACCAGCAAAGTGGAGGGACTGTTTCCTCTTCTCTTCCACTTTTCCTTCCTTCCCTTGTTTCCTTCTCTGGGCTATGCACAATTACTTATTCCTTGGATCAGCTCTGCTGCTTTTCTGACACTGCAATAAACTAATTTAACTCAGTAAATGCAGCGACCAGTTTTCTTCAGGTTTAGTGAGTTCATTTCCTGCTGGATTAATAAGGTGAATCGCTTTACCACACCTATGGAGAAACACTGGAGTTGCCAATACTTGCCCAATAGAAAAAACAATAGAAACTTTTCCCTTCCAAGTTTTTTAATCTTTCCTGTGAGTATTAGCAAGGTACTCAGTAATATATATTTTATATGTGTGTGTGTGTATGTGTATATATATATATATATACACACACACACGCATATATATTTTACAGTGAAGCTCTATAAAACAATTTTTCAGGCTGTTATTCTCTGAGGGCCTAGGCTCCTTTGAGCTAGCTTCCTTACCTTGGATAATTGCTCGTGACTGTTTTCATCTAAGTAGTAGACCACCATGTTAATTTTTAGTATCCCATTATAATCAAACTATACCTTGGGAGACCAAAATTGCTGAGATCTTTGAGCCCAGAAATGGGGTGGGCATGGAGAACTGTTTGCTTGAATTGGGCGATAACTGCAAAAAATAGGAAGAAAGTTAATCTTGGCATGGTTGTGCAGTTGTTTTGTTGAAATGGCTTAAATCCATCTTTTGTATAGTGCTCTGAGTTAAATATTAATTTCAAAAACACTTTTAAACTTCCCTATTTTTTTTGAATTGCTACTGAAGCAGATGACTGAGTTTCCCCAAAGGGAAAGTAAAGCCCACTTAACTGCTACATCTGAGTCAGCAAAAGATTTTGATTTCCTGTTTGCTCTTTTTACTGGGCTGTTATAATTGAAAATTTGTTTCAAAAAGAAAATGGAAACAATTCTGAAACTGTTAGAACCATTTATTATAGTGATATGTTTCCATTTAATCTTCCAGTCCTCTGACCTTTGGGCCAACTCTATTTTCTCCATTTTTAGTATCACTTGAGGCAACTGTAGATATTAAGAAATATCAGGCTTTGGCTCACCTCAACTGAAAAGGAGCCTAGAATTGGTATACAGGAATATGATGCTACATCTTAATGCAACTGCTTTCAGGAACAGATGCAGCCTCTGTGGGAATGAGCACATTGACCAGCCCTGATCACATCAGCTGTTATGAGAGAGGATGACTGGATTTCTCACCTCCTGCCTCACCAAATGCTGGTCGGCAGCATCCCTACATCCCTGGGGGCTCCAGGTAAATCTGCACTTAGCGCTAGTGTTGTCAGTCCTAGCCAAACTAAAGAACCACTTCAGCATGTTAACATCATCTCTTCTCTGATCTTATTCACGTAGAGTCTAACTATGTTAATCAGAAAGAAATACATATATAACTTCTTATTTCTCTTCTGCGTTCTTCTCGTGTTTAAAAAAAAAAAAAAAAAAAAAAAAACAAGATCCTGATGCTGTTGTGATTTCTATTGACAAGTGTACTTGTTAATGTCTTATGTCTTAACGAAGTTTCCTTGTTGAAAGGCTGAAAGGTTAACAGCTGAACCCAGATTGTCTCCAGTGAATCAAGCTCAATTTTCTTGAGCTCATTGAAAGCAATCTGCTCCAAAGAAGCTAATTAGAGTGGAGAATGCAGAATGTTAGCCTGGGCAGCACTGTCTATGTATTCTCAACTCGATTATGCATTTCCTTCCTGGAATTTGATGAAATCATTTAACTGAGTCTATCCCCTCCTCCCTTTTGGGAGAGGAGGGGGAACAAAACACTCCCACAAAATATCTAATTGGAAGGTGTGATCTACAGCAACAAGGGGGCTCCGATACTGCTGGTGTAGGTAACTTTGCTAATACAAATGCTGCCATCGGATTCATCAACTTCCTGTGGCTGGATTGATGGCTATTGGCTGGCTGGGATGACTCAAATGATGCTGAAAAATGCATTTATTTAATTGGGTATACTTAGTTGAAGCTTGTGATGTTCAGCAATTACGTGCGATTTTTCCATCTGTGTTTTATTTAAAATTGTATTCGTCTTCCTCTGGTGGATTCCATGATTTGAACATGAGAACATTAATTGAAGAGCCATTTTTTGTTTTGTTCCATGCAGGAGGGAAATGTTTCTTCGTTGCATAGGAGAGGACAGTGTGACTTCAGATCTGAGTGTACATGATATTCAAGTTAGTAGTATTTGAGTCAAATGTCATATGTTTAGACTCATGATTTGTGGGTTGTGGATTTTCAAGACTAACTTCTTATGGCAGTATTTTAAAATTATTTGTTTGACTGCAAAAAGTATTTGGGGGAAAATATAGAAAACTTCGAATTTTGGATTTTCCTGATGCTGCTTAGGCACTATTCTAATATATCTATGCAAATATGTTTTCCTCTTTAGAATAATTGAGGACTTAGAAAATTTATCAAGTTCCCTTTTCTGTTGAGGTGAAGATCTCTTGTCTTTAGATAAGCTGGTAGATATCTGGTAGTCTTTGTACAGTGGAGTAGCTACTAATGAAATAGTTGAAACAATTCTTTATCTCAAAGGGCTATAATGATTTTAACCACAAAGACAAACAAAAGCAGGGTGCAAAACATGAGACTGCCTGATGGCTGACCACATCTAATGGGGAGCTCCTTTGAATCTGACCCTCTTTAAAATCCTCTTGCCACTGTCCTGGTACTTGAAAAAAACGCTACTCCTGATAGGAATGAGCGTTAAGGATGGTGGCAATAGCTGTCTCTTCTTGTGGAATATGCCCTGATGTTAGGATGATAGGCTGGTGGCACATTCATGATAGGTAGGTGGCTGTTGTTCAACTTCTTTACTATTTCAGCAAAGTATTCATTGCTTTCCTTCAAAACTGTGTTTTAAGATAATCCAGTTCTGCTTTTAAATGTTACAGCTAAAAATTGATACTTAGAAACAGGGTTTTATTGTTTGTTTCCATTAAGAAAAAAAAAAAAAAAAGGAGGTGGCAACACAAAATATCAAGGGAGTGGAGCCGTATCCAACAGCTTGATCCGCCTTCTCTCTTTGAGGTGTGTGAATGTGAAAACTTGAGAGTCATTAATCAATGTGAACTTTCCAGATTTATCATTGTTAAAGCGCACCTGTGCCAAACTACATTTGTGCTGATTCTGGGCAAAACTGTGCAGCATGTTCATTAACCTCCTCTTTCTTTTGTGCCTCATTTGCACGGAAGGAGCCGGGGGGAGGCAGGATTCTGGTTCGTGCTGAGCCAGTGCCACACAAAACAAGCAGAGACCTTGGCAGAAGCTCTAATTGCTCTGTTTTTTTCCCCTGTGCTGCTTAAACCATGAATGTGAGTGACAGCTACATCTGAGCACTACTGGTCATTTATCCATCCCTAAGTACTACATTAGTCCTGTAAATGTTTTTGAAACAAGGTTAGTAGGTGGTCGCTTGATGTGTGTAAACAAGAACATCTTTAATGGCATGCAGGTTTGGAGTGCATCTTCTTTTTCCAGCGTATTGGACACTTGTTGGGCTGCACGAGCAGCTGCTGGAAGGAGGAGGGGAGGTCTTGAAATGCCTTGAAGTGCACAGGAGTGCAGAGCTGGTGTGTGCCTGCCTGCCCCTGCCTGGGAGCTGCTCCTGCCCGCTGGTGATTAGAGTCTGCTGAGCGGCCTCGCTCGCGCTGGTAGCGTGCCTGCGTATCGGTTCTGCTTGCTTGCTGGGGAACACAGCTGTCGGGCTTGCTTATATATTAACTTGGCCTGAACAAATGTGATCGTCAAAAGATTATCTTCTTGAATTGTGTTTTTCTCACAATATTTTGTTTATTTTAATGAACAATCAGTGAATAGAAATGGTGCAGTTAAAGTCCAATTTAGTAGGGAAAAAAATGAGATTTTCAATAAAGTACTAATTAGATGTTGTCCTAAAGGACATTAAAATTATGGAATATCTGTATACAGGCGCCTATATACATATATTAAATTGCAGTGCTCCTTTTTTTTTTGTCATGAGATAGTCAAAATCCCTATAAAATTTGAGAATAATAACTGGAGGTATCAATGTAGGGCTTCTGAAAAGCTGGCACAGTTTTCCTTTCAAACTCCCATTTCATTCCTCAATAGGAATGAGAAAAGTGAGTGGGTGTGTGTGAAAGCTGGTCATAATCGGTATATTCTAGTATTTGGCATATTAGACTTCTGGTTAGATAATAAAACATTTAAAGCATCTCATCTGTATATATGGCTACCAACCAGCACTAAGTTGCTCTAGGAGTGCTATAGCATGGTTGTTCACTGTGGTGTGTGTGTTTTGTGTTGTTTTGTTTTTCCCCCCCTTTTTTTTTTTTCTCTCTCTTTTGATGTTTGGTATGACTCATATTTTTCACAACTATGTTTAGAAATGAGGGGGATATGATTCTCTAATGGAGTATAGATAACTGACCAGGAATATGAATAAAAAAAGGTACTGCATGGAGTATTGCATCGAGAGAAATACTGGTTTTGCGTATATACTATAGAATGCAAAAAGTATGGTTTTCCTGAACTGAGGATTTGGTTGGATCTGTGAAATCCTTGAGGAACACTGCGAACCATGTCTCCCCCAGGTCTCATGGTTTTCAGCTGTCTCTATTTGTCATGTATAGATAGATCCTACCTATTTCTTTGACCCCAGTGCTGGCTCTAAACAGCGGATGTGCAGGAGGTCAGCAGTTATGTAAGTCTGGACGAGTAGAACATCTTGACTGCTCCGTGAGCAAGCGCAGGCCCAACTGTGTGTAGTCAGATGCTACCAGATGCACCAAGTCAAATAAGAAGAGCCACTGCAGAGTTCAAAATGATGCCTCTCCTAAATCCCCTTAGGTCACAGCTTAGCTAGAGCCATTGGCAAACAGCATAATATGAATATGGTGATAGTTTCACATAAGGATTGCCAACCTCACTTTTCAATCTTGACAATTTTGTCCAATGTTGAATGGCAGCTCATGGTGTGGCACACTTTTGTTGATGAACTACTACTTTCCATTTAAAAAACAATGCTGGGAAGACAATGAATATCATAAAACCTGATTAAGGTGGAGCAGTCCATGAGGATGTAGTGTCATTTGAACAATTTTACTAATCATTTCATCCCCAAGATGTCATTCGTATGGATGGTGGGTGCCTATTCTGTTGGCTCTCACAATACAGGTGTAAGTAGGTGAGAGTTGGCCGTTTCATGGAGTGTCTGACCACCTTAGGTTACAGATAACTGTATCAGCATAAACTTTGTGAAGACCTTGAGCCATGCTACAAAACAAACTATTAATTGATGTTTGTGTTTTGGCCTTTAAGGAATTCACTGCTGCTTGGGAACTTTTTCCCCTTGGAGAAAGGGGAAAAGTTAGGTGGAAATTGAAATCTCTGTCTTTGCCAACAGAACAGATGCAGGCACGTTAGGAGGTATTATTAAGCCGATGCTCTGAATGTTGGGTTCTAGCAATCCATGTTGGTTTGCTTCCACTGGAGATTGTGGCAGAGTCGTGGGGGAAGAAAACAAACAGCAGCAACAAAAACCAGAAGTGGTACCAGTCAAAATATGGTGTCTTGGGATACTAGCCCTATCCTTTTGTGATTGCAGGGTCCCCTGAAACTGGTTGTCTCTAAGTCCATGGCACAGCTGTTTGACGAGGGATAAGGCTTCTTGCCCTGTCTTTCCTGCTAGTTCTCCTTGCCATCCTTCCTTGACTGTGATGTTGGTTGACTTCCCTAGGCAGAACAAAAACCTAGCTCTTCAAATAGATCTTGCATTTCTTCTCAAATAGAGACTCTCCAAATCTGCCATCCTATAGATATATATGCTTTTTCTCATGTCCCTTTCAGGTTTCTATGCCACAAATTGCATGAGATGAGTCAATGTTTGAAATACAGTCAAAATTCCCAGGTTTTCAGCCCTGATGGCTGTCAGATAGACTTTAATCAGGTGTTGAAAACTGGACAGATGCCTGGAATGCAGTATAACACAGCTTAAATCTAACATTAATCACAAAGAACAAAATAGAATATATAATTTAATACAGGCAAATTTCCACCCCTTAGAAAGGCAATAGTGTTGCCTCATTTGTATGGCTGGGTGTTCATCCCTAGCATGCCTGCCAACAACCCCCTGTGTCCTCGCTGCCCAGCACCTACCTTGTTGTGGCTTTGAAAAAGCTGTATGCGTGCATCACCCGTCATCACTTTGTGAAATAAACCTCTTTCAGAACTGTCATCTAAATGCTGAGGCTTTAACTACTGCTTTTAACTGCCCTTTTTCACAGCTAAAAATGCCTTAATGGAAACAAAAAGTTACTGTATTAAAAATACATTTTCTTCAAAAGAAGTGGGAATTGAGATGCCATCTGTACTCCTCCTGGCTCCCATTCAGCTCCTTCAAATGAATGCCAAATTAACAGCAGCACTTCCCCCTCCCTGCCTCTTTTTCTATCCCATAGCTCATTCTCTAGGGTTCATCCAAAAGCCTTGGGAAAGAAGATATTACCTCTGCAAAAATGTAGTAGGATTTGTAGTTTTTATTAATCTTTTTGAATTGTAAAGCTTCCCCACAGCCAGTGTTAAGGTCCATGGTCTTGACTTTCATTTCCCTCACGAAGATTGTCACTTGTCCCAGATAGTCGGGCAAAAAGTTGTCAGTTCCCGCTGTGTAGCTGCTCCTGGTCATGAGTCCTGGGCATCCCCGTTTGGGGCCCTGGACACCCCCGGCACTTGTTTCTATATCTCCGTTGTCTTGATCTCCAGGATATTTTTCTCTACTTATTGGATCTTTAGTCCAGCCAGATCTTCACCTTCTTTCTGGGCTCATTTCTCCTTTCAGAGACCGCTTATTCTTTTCCATGTGCTGGCCACTGACCACTGAAAACAACAGGATGTTACATTTAGAGGTTTAATGGCAGAAGATGTTTGTAGAGGTAGCGATGAAGTGGCAGAGACATGTACGGGAATACCTGCTGAGGTGGGCTGGCCTTTTTTTTGTTGTTGTTTTTGGAAGACGAAATTCAGTTTTGTTTGTTTAGTGCATGTTTTGTGAATCTAGTTCTCACTTCAGTGTTTTCCAAAAGGAGCTGCGAGGTTGTCATGGAGGCTCTTGTTTATGTTGGTGTTTAACGTAAAATTACGTCCAGCTGAGAGTGCTGCTTGTGCCCTTTCCATAACAGCAGCAAAAACTCTTCTGAATGCCTTAAAAGCCCCTGATTTTCCTCCTTTTGAATAATGTCTTATATTATGCCTTTTTTTTTTGCTAATCAGTTTGAAGATAGGGCAGCGAAATACTTTGACTGGGGAGTGCTATCAGCACATATGCCATTCCTCGTAAGGTCAGAAGCTGTAAAATTTATTTTTTTATTTTTTTCCCCTTGCTTTTTTCATTTGCTTTAGAAAGAGTCTTAAAGTGGCTCAAAAGAGTGCAGCTCTGAATTCTCCTGCACAGATTTACTTGATGGCCAGATTTCAATGAATGAAATGCTTTGCCCTAGCTCTCTAGTAGCTTGGTCTGGGCTTTGTGATCAGTGTCATCCCAAAGATGCACAACTGCTTGGGAAATTTATAGCTAGCCATTTGCTCTTCCAGTGCAGAAGAGGCTCATCTGTTAATTGCTTTGAAGATTAAAGTCAAGACCTTGAACTGGCATCTGAAACTGACTTTAGAGATAAGCCCTACCCATGAACTTCTGTCATCTCCTTGGCAAGGCGTGTGGCATTTAGAGGATAATAGATAAGCAGGATATGCAGGACAGCATCTCACTGATGTAAAAGATTTGTTTTATGGAGAGCTAAATTGTTTTGGGGGCCAAAACAGTCCTCTGTAGACCTTGCTGTCCAGGGATCTCTGCTGAAAAGAGGTCAGCAAAGAAAAGGAGTGAAGGTAGCCACGTTCAAATGACAGTAAGTAAACTAGGTATTGGTAATATCACCAATGTGTAAAAAGAGCCATTTTAGTTTACTGACTGGATTAATTCTGTGACTGAATTAATGACTTATTTTAAAATATAAGACAAACTAAAGAAAAAGACCCAGATGTTTGGAGGACCTTTTTTAAAATGAAAATGTTCTCTCTCTCTTTCCTGCTACACTGCCCAAAATGAAAGGAAACATTCTGTGGTTTAACCATTTTGTTATAATCTGTCTTAGAAGGCAATTTTTGTTTAAGAATTTTTGTGGTTTATGTTTTTCTTCACATTAAAAGCACCATAAGTAAACGATTCTGGCAAGTTAATTTGTTTAGACGCATTTAGAAATAACCAAATTCCCTAGTAGTTTTGTTCCCCTCACTCAAGGTCATTCTTTGTCAAAAGCATCTCTGTTAATCAGGTGTAACGGAAACAAATGGGGATGTTTTCTTAGAGATATTCTAGCGGCTAGTGCCAGCACTCTGGAGGCTGATTTGGATGAGCTCCTCGGTTGCACGTACCTTGTTGATGGCACTTGTTTCTATGGCCTTGTTTGAGAGCGGCGCTTAAGGAGCGCTTGTTGCGCTTGGCGGAGTGCAAGGACGAAGCTGCAGACACTCCAAGCCCTGTGCAGAGCTGGTAGCACATTAAGACAGTTGCCAAATGGGAAGAAACCTGTGATGCATTTTCAGAAGGAAAACATGAGCTCTTGAAATGAAAAGGTGAGGGAGTTGGAGCACTTGGGAGGAAGAGAGTGAAAGCAAGGCGGCGAGAACTAAAATGGGAGTCGGCCGAAGATGCTGCATGGCAAAAATATGAGAAAAGGTCTGATGAAAAGCAAACAAAAATCCAAAACGCTGGCAGCTCAAGAAAAGTCGGATGAAAAGAGTAAAAGTGTTTTTGTGTGTTGTGGAAAAAAGCAAATAATAATACCACCACCACTCTGCTACATCTACTTCTACCTGGTTTCTTCAAGGTTTCCTTTCCAAGGATTGCCTTACTTGAATTTCCTTTTCCCTGTTGACACTAGTTGAATTGTCTGCTGTGAGGTATTGTTTACCTGTTCTTAGGGACTCGGGTAATGTAGTCTTGTCGTGTTTGCACTGCCCGGTGGGGAAGAGGAAATGGTGAGAATTTCCTTCTTGGTGCTCCACGAGTGGTTTTGTTTTATAGGAGGTCGCAAAGGCAGCGCAGCAAGGAGAAGAACGGGAGGCCAAGAGAAAACATATCGGGCAGAAAAGGGCCTTTCCAACCCGTAGTAAAGGGAGGAGTTATTAAGGAGATATGGAAATAGGGATGAGTGCTATTTCAGGATGTTGTAAGGATGCCTGGAAGAAAAGAAAAACCCTTCCCTCTACATTTTGCAGAAGGGAGAAGTAAGGAAAAGAAAGCACTTAGGTTTCAGAGCCCTTGCCCAGCTGCTGTGGAGCTTTCTGAAAACCAAGCTGGAAAAGAGCAGTGTCCCCCTGTTTGCCCAAGGAGCAAAAGATCTCCTCTTTTCCTTTCCTTCCCTGTCCCCCTCGCTGTTTGTTGTGCTGTATAAAGTGGATGTTGTTCTCCCCGCCACATCCCGGCCCTGCAGCTGGTGCTCTATTTTGGGAAGCAACACGTTAAAAAGAGGATCCTACCACTCAGTTCAAATTGCAGCCACTCAGACCAGCTCAGCTGGGGCTCTCCAAAACAGGCACCGTTCCTGCCTTCTCTTCCTTCTCTGCTTTTTTGTCAGAAGTCAAAATACTGATCTGGTAGGCAACAGCTATCCTGTGGTGTGTTAACCGAGCCCATACGTGAATCTGATAAAACCTCAGGGGCTGGATGGAGATAAGGGTAGTATGTGTTTATGTAACAGTAGCTGGTACTAAGCCCTTGCATAAACTGTTCAGTTTATGTGAGGAGAAACACTGGACAAATTCTCAGAGTATATTAATGCTGCTTTGTTTTTTTAATCATAAAAACATCTTCAAAGTCAGGTCACAATTATTGAGTGCATGTAGCAGAGATGAATCGGTGCTCCTTTGTGGAGAGATCTGCCTTTGTTAAAGCATTCCCTTCTACAGAAGCAATCTGAAATTCCTGTTTTATTGACAAAAACAAGTCTCTTCAGCTTTAGAGGAAGATTGACTTGAGTAGCTGCTGCTTCATGTCCTGAACTAATGAGATGGACACACAAGGTTTTCCTGGTAACTGTGCTATTAGTATTTATCTTAATATCTTACCTCTCAAGAAACCCAGATGATTTCAAAACTTCCTTTGCATATGTAAATACTATTTCTAGTGAGCAAAATTAAAAATACACCTGGAAAGTCACAAAGGTTTTCTGTGGAAAAAATTGAGAAGTTAATGATCATGATTTCTATAATTCAGTGCTATATATCCTGGGGCCATTGCCCATTAGGAGATAACCTTGCTGCATTTCAGCTATAAAACATTAGCGAACATTTTTTGTACATGTACTGACTAGTATTACGCAAGCATGATGAATACGTATTTATATTCTTAGGAAACCTTGCTATACATATATATATACATCCCATAGCTAATGAAAAATGAATTTAAAGAATTATAAGAAGGTTAATAATTGTGGGGGTCATCTGTGACTGGATAAATCTGGACCATATGAATTTACAAAGGGCCTAATTGAGGCAAAGCTTTAAAAATCAACTTGAAAGCTGTAGTTTTAAGCTTCAGCGTATGCATTCTTGCATGGCTACTCTGGTGCAGAGGTACCTATGGGAATAGGGATGGTCTGCGTTTTCACCTAGGGAAAATTCTTTGGGACTTCCCCTGCCCCTTTTTCATTTCTAAATAGCAGTATGGTATTTTAAGAATTAAAATAGAAAGCAAAGCTTCATTTGGGTTTTGATGGGATTGGCTAGGCTATGTTCCTTTGTCACTGGTCATTCATATTTTCGAGGTACGGAAAGCAGCAACTTATTCCAACCCGAGGAAACCCGAGATGCCCGTTGGAGTTTTCCCCAAGTGCTGGCTGGGGTCTGTGTTACTTGCATACTGAGCAGCCTTCGTTGGTCCAAGTCATGCAACGTTCGTGGCACTTTACAGCTCTCGCTAACCTCGGAGATCAGCAGGTAACTCGGTAGCCTACAGTAGCAGCCAGCTGGAGCTGAATAGAGTTTAGTGAATATCTTTTGAAATCCTGTTTGAAGGCAGCTGTTGTTTAGCAGGCTTAAAATACTTGTTATAGATAGCTTGTGACATTCGCATCTATCTTGTCTGAGATCAAAATAAATTAAGAAATATAAACAAAGCAGTAGGCATTCAAAGAGAAGAATTCAGTAATACCATACTGATTTATCTCCCTTTCAATTCCTTTTAATGTATTCAGGCTGTAAAAACATCTTAAAATGAGTAAGTCTTTAAAAATTAAGTAACTTTTAATAAAAAAATAATTTTGTTTTAGCAACAAGCATAGCAACAAATCAGGGAAATTGAATTTTATTCTGTGCTGATTAGAGCGCTTTGTATTTATCTCAGTCAGTTAAAGTTTTCAAAGTTACATGTTGCATCCAGAGTTACAGGGCAGAATCTGCTTCTGGTAAATGCTTATCTATAATATTGGGCCAATTTCTGTAAGTTTTTACAGATGCATTCATTATAAGGCTATTGCTAGCAGAGAACCTATATTGGTAGAGAAGATAGGGCATGAGCTATTTGTGACTAATATCCACTCTTTTCTACCTAAAAATTCACCATTTAACCAAAGCAGTGAAACAGACAATCAGTCTGTCTGTACTTGCTAGATATTTGCAATGCGTCAGTCACACAGTTTTCATCAACTTGGTACCAAATATTAAGATGCTCTTCAAACCTTGCTGGAAGTTGTTTTGTCTGCATTGGAACGGCTTTGAACTGGAAGGCAGGATTTTTAAGGTGATCCTTCTGTTTTGTCGGGTCGTGGGACTAAGCATCAAAATGGGAATATGCAAAAGTGAACATCAGAGGCAGGAAAAGATGATGTGTGCTCTCGGATAGCAAATGGAAGCTGTCTCTGGTAGACTTGTGCTAATGTAAAGGAGTGGAGCAGGTCTATCAAAGGATCACTTAGTGTCATTTCTGAGTTTATCAGATCTGATTTTTGGAGGATGGTTTCCAAGAAAACCGATAACTTTGCCACAGGTACTTTTTACAAAACAAACCATATCAACTTATACTAGAAAGGAACTTGAGAAAGAATTAAATTTACTGAATATTATCAAACACAAAG
>JAUBNY010000290.1:1842841-1862901 GCA_032275445.1 Crypturellus soui
AGGCCCAGTGCTTTCCTATTCTTTCCCTTTAATTAATGTTGATCTAATAGCAACAACTTTGTAGTTTATGGAGCTCTATTAGTAAATGCAAAGAATGAACCATATGTTTGCACAGTCTTTTAGCACACTTGGGTGATGATCCTGATTGACATCTTCGGGAAAATTGAGAAGTGTCTTTTGGCAATGATTTGGTTTACCTGGAAAGTAAAATGATCTTTTATTCTGTTTGAGAGGAAGGAATTAGGTGTTATACCAGTAATCTTAAATACATGTCTGAACTGTGGGTCCCGTGGCATGCTGAGATTGTAGAAGGTGGTTTAATTGGATATGCTGATCTGAGTTCACTGTTTATATGTGTACAGCTATTTTGGAAGGGGAGCTTGTTAATGAAAGTAGAAGAAAAACTTTAAAGAAAAAGCACATTTAGCACTTAACTAGCAAAAGATTTGCTTTCCTCATTAAAGTCGTTATAACTAAGCTCAGGAATTACACATGCACCAGGGAATTACTTGAGTTAAGTTAATCAAGTTGCACTTTATTAGGTGTGAGGGGACTGATTATTCCATCAGTTGCACGATGGAGCCTGAGATCAGGTATAAGGACCTCAAAAAGCAAGTTATGAAGGAAGAGCTGTGAAGCTCCTGTCATATGAAACAGTGGGCGAAGAGGTGTTTATTGGGTCTTTTTTTGGAGATAGAACAAAAGGAATTTGAGCTGCACTTGCAGAACCAGGAATCAATAGCGTTTGATCTTAGGAAATTTACAGGAGAGCTCAGTTAATTGATAGAAACACTGCAATTCCCTCAACTGTCTCTGGACACTTTAGGCCTTGGGAATACACAGCATTTTTCTTTTTATTTTCTTTTTTTCTTTCTTCTTTTTTTTTTTCCCAGATGGCATTTGCAGTTTCTCTGTGTTCTTTTTAATGCAACTTTTATTTGTTGTTGTTTTCTTCTTAGTTACTCAAGTCTCACAGCAAGATGCAAAACTGGGGTTTATTTACATAGCTGCAAAGCGCGGTGGGTGCTTGCACTGACCTGTCATCTGTCAGGTAGGATGTTAAAGAGCACCCTGTCCTCGCTGTGGAAATATCTCATTTGCTAATGCTTACTGACTAGTCAGGTTACCAGGGCATGCTTTTTGACCAGTGCAGTGCTCTTAAAATGTTTCCAGTTTGGACTGAAGTAAATTTAATTATTGAAAGAGATGAATCAGTTTTGGAGCCTGGCGACCACTGAAGTGGCAGAGCAGTGACAATGTCTGAGCTCTTGAGTCTGTCGGGTAGAACTGGATGTCTCCAAACTGTTATTACGAGATGCTGGGAACAGACTTTATTAATAGTGTCACTCCAGTTGTATTAAGAGCTGGATAAAAACCAATTTTGGGTGGATTTTTTTGAATCATGGAGAACATGAAGTTGATGGGCAGTAATGTAGTTTGTACAGTGGGTCCCACTTCTGAATGCACCGCAGTAAAATGTTTAGCTTTGTCAAGAGTTGTCCCTGTTGTTTGTCACTGAACAAGGAAACCTTGGTGGTATCGGAGCTGCTGAGCGGATGAGCGTGGGCAAAGCACTGTAGGTGGCACCTGCCCAGGCTATGGGACGTGTCCTGCTAGCTTTGCATCCACCTTGTGCTGCTCGAAGCACTTTTGAACAGCGCACTTGAGAGAGGGCCTTTACAGCCTTGCTCACAAGATTAATAAATTGAAAGAAAGTGTTAGTATTGTCACTACTAATGTGTTTTAAGGTGGCGATTTTTCTCCTAGTGAAGAAAAAATCCACTTTCCATTATTATCTACAAAACAGGCATAGTCTAGTACGTTGCTCGTAATGAAGTGGGTGTTATGCCACAGAACTGATTTTACGTTGCCTCTAAAGGGACAAAGCGGTTTAGCCTGATCTGTGAAGGAATTGGCTTATTGGGCAAATAGTCTTTGCTAGAATACACCGTTCTTTACCAAGTGTCCACATCTGCAGGGCAGCAAAGAGTTAATAATCAATTCTTAGTTAATGAACCTATAATCACCTTAAATCCACATTGAATGTCTAGTTAAATATACTCAGAGTATTTTAATTTAAAATGTTACTATCAAATCAGCAAGTGGGATGGTGTGGTGCTTTTTCAAATTGCACTACTAGCGAGTCGGGGTGGATAGTTATTGTTAATTAAACCATACTGACAACGTCCAGTGGTGAAATGCTGAAGTGAACCTTCTGGTTGTCTCTGGAATAGGCTTGACAGTAATACTCTCCATGGAGTGATGGACCAATATTACTCCACTATGAGTTTGTTTATTAAACCTTTTTATGGGAGTTATTTCCTTCCATCTAATCAGTCTCTTAGGAGAGCTCTTGATTTTCTTTCCCTCTAATGAAAGTGTCCCACTTACAATATATTAATGACCACAGGTGTCAGGAAGTCCCATGTTTATTTGCTCTTTCCTTGGGTTGAAGTAGTCACCATTTTCCCTTGTCAGCAATGTCCTTTGTCCTTCTCCTTTCGGCACACCTATCCTCACTCGTAATGCGAGAGCAGAAAAGCAGTCCTTCCTGTGCCACTGACTTCTGTGTGAGATCTTTTATGTAGAGGAAATTTGCTTTGCTATAAACTCTTTGGAAGACCCTTCAGAAGATCCTACTGTGTTCCAGCAGGAACTTTTAGTTGGCAACCAGCCACCAGTAGGATGTCAGGGATGCACCCAGGATCTGTTGGCTGTCCTGCTCTCCTTGTTGTTTTCCTTTTAGGTCCAAGTTACTAGCCAAGACGTCATTGCTTCAGGGGATTCCATTTTCCTTGCAATGTGTAGTTTTCTGATCCTGTCCCTCACTGCCTTGTACTGTGGCTTTCATGTCTGGGCAACCTCTGTAACACAATTACTGTTTAATTCCTATTGTAGTTGCCCCTGTCTTTTAAAGTACCGAAATTTAATCTCTCTTGATACCCATCAAGAGAGTACTACTTGCTCCACTCTTAAACATATTTCAGTACCCAATGAACACTGAAAAAGAGAAGAATGCAACATTCCTACAGTTTCTTTAGGCAATATACTCCATCATCTGTGTTAAATAGGACTCTAGGTGTCCTTGACTGCTGAATCTGCGGCAACTCGTGATTGGAGCCTCTGTGCTGCTCAGCCCTTTGTTCCAACAAGTCTCTGTCAACATCATACACTCGGATAGGGATAAGATCATGAAGTTCTTAAGACTTGTTGTGCCTCTGATCCCTCACTTTTGTTATCTGATCCTGGGTGTCCCTTTCTCTCTGCTCTTCAGACCTGACGCTTCAGTAATGCTGCTTTGCTGCTGGTTGTTTCTACTTTAACATACGTTTCTCTGTATGTCTGAGCACTTTGCCCAAAGGCTTATTCAGATTTTTCCATGATCTTATATCTTATCTGTCCTGGATCTCCCCTTGTCTCTTATAGGCTGTGAATTCAGTTCTCTTACCTGTTCTTCCACAATCAATTCCTTGTTTATGTCTTATAGTACGGGTATTCCCATCAGGCAGAGGATGAGATTGGTTATTCTCCTTTATTTCATTGTTCAGACACACAACTTGTCCAAGTAATGGCATTTGAAGTGTTGCCTTTCTTATCATAGATGCCCAAACCACATTGTCCTGCTCCCATCCATCATGGAGAGCTTATTTTGCGCTTTATGCATCACTGAGTGTCATTTTCAGTTCTCTGTAATTGGCCATGCACCTCCTAGGCTCTAGGAGAGTATGACAACATAGTAAGGGACGTGAGACATCCCTGGTTACTGAATAGGCTTCTTCGACCCTAGCTATATTAACCTTTTTGGAAAAGCCACATTTCTAATCAAATTCATTGTATAGTATCAAATGTTCTTTCCCAAACACGTTTGAGGTAACAGTCTAATTCATCTGTTGCTCTCTTTTTAATACGTTTATCTGATTTTAGCTTTTTTCCTTCAACCAAGAAAGCTCATGTATCCTGGAAACCTGGAAGTTAAGTCAAACCCCGGATCTCTGAAAAGTATACAGACATATACATTAATTTGTTTAATGTATGAGGGCCTTTCCAGTCTTTTCCATTCACCCACTGTGCGTACGTCTGCATGCCACAGGTCAGTATTTGCAGAATGGAGCCCTCACTTTGTTTATAATTGAAAACCACTGTTGAAGAAACAGTGATTCCGTAACTTTTTTTTTGAGCCTGAACTAATGTCTCTCTGCAGAGCCCGTGGTGAGCCTAGTGGTAAGCTGGTTTTAAACAGAGTTCAGCATTTCTAATTCTTTATGCAAGAGTGACTGGAGTTTCAGGTTTCTATTAACAGCTCTGGATAATGCAGGGCTCCAAGGATTGATGTGGAGTGTGTGTGTGTGCAGATATAGCAGGGGCAGGTGGCATTATCATCTTCTTTTTTCAAATTTTTCTGCTGTAAAAGAAAGATAAAAATTAATCATAGGACAAGTGAATGAAACATTTAAATGTATATGTAAAAGAGTGATAATTTGATTCCCTTTTGTGCATAGTAGTGATACATGGTTTTGAGATAATTCCTGTTTCTACATCACTTGAAGGTAGACATATCTTTGCATTTTCACTTTACTGACCAAAAATGAAGTTGAGAATCTATAGGAAGAACTAAGAAGATCTTACCTTGGTGGGGGAAGGGAAAAAACTTTCCTTCAACATGAGTGAAACAAAGAAAACTTTCTGGTCTTGAAGTGACAGAACTAAAACTGTGATTTCAACACACACATGTGTTCTCAAAATATGAAGGAAGACTCCTCCTGATGGAACAAGCTCGGCCAGTGAATATGTGTTCCAGTTGTCAACTGGAATTAAAAGTGCTTTAGTTCCATTAACTTTGTGAGGTCAAGGCAGTTCATGCCAGGTGAAGGTCTTTCGACCACCACACATCATAAATGTGCCATTCATTAGGCTGACCTTGCTCTTCCCGTGTGGCAACTTCCATTCAAATAGAGAGGGAATGACAAAACAAGGAGGGGGAGGGTGTCTGTTGCATTTAGTGGTTGCCATTATAAGCAAGAAAAACACAACCTGCCGGACAGGAAGGAGGAGAAGATGGATTCAACTCTTGCGGGGCCACAGGAGTTGGTGGACAGGTGGTGGCTTCTCTTTGCACCGTGTGACCAATAGAGGTTATTCTTAATAGCTTGCGAATCGGCCCATGACACATTTCTCTGATTTGCTGAGGCAATGTGCAAGATACTAATGTGTGTGTTTCTTTCAGATGTATTTGTTGATAAGTCAAGTTGATATGCCTCTTTTTTTTTGGATAGAAAAATATACTTTTTGAAGTATATGTATGATAGTCAATAGCTCATTTTAACCTCCTGGATTAAATTTTGATTTGCAAGATGTCACTTGCAAGAAGTTGTGTGATGTTTTTTTCTGATAACCTGTATTTTATCTCTGTTTTGAAAAAGCTTTCTGCCACATATATACTCTTTGATGGTTCGGTGAGTCCATTCAGAAGTACTTTCCACTGTGCAGGGATAATTATCTTTATTACTTCTGTACCTTGATAGTGTTTCAGCAGAGCATTGTCAAATTGCAAATTCAGCAGAGTGTCAAATTCTATTAAGTGTAAGCTAGCTCATGGAGGAAATAATTTGGAACTGTGTGCAAATGATGATACTTCAAGAGGTTTAAGTGAGTGTTCTGCTATGTGCTTTTGCCTCTTACTACCAAAAAATTATGAGACAGTTTAATTATTTTTATTATTTCTTTGGCCCTGTGTGTTTGGAATGACAGCCTTCCCTTCATTAATAAATAGAGAAATTCTTAAAGCTTCTACAAAGCAGGACTGATCTCTGAAATAACATGTTACTAGTGATTTTAAATCAGCCCAGTTCAGAAGTGTCGTTTTGTTGGTACACCACAGTTTGCAAGTTCTTCCTTGCAAGTTAAAGTCTGGCATGAAGTAGGCATTGCGTGTGTTTGAGAAGCTTGGCAATGCAGTAAAAGACAGTTGTACTTCATGCCCTGCTCATACACTGTGCACTGTTCACATGGGGTTTGTGAAAGCTGAAGTAACTTTGGAGTTTCTGTAGAGCTGCAACCCCGAATTTCTGGAGGACCTGTCTGCTAAGGACAACCTCACATGTCTCACAATGTAGGAGTGAGCTACAGCAGTAACTGCGTGAGAAATCCAAGGGCAAGTAATGAAACTCAGGGAGAGAGTTCTCTTATTGCTAAACAGGAAAATGAAACTCTAGAGGAAGGCTGGGATGGTACAAAGTGTCCTGCTTGATTTCCCCAGTCAACAAAATTGCAATGTAGGCCATTAGTGCTTACATTCAAGACTGTGCATGTATTAATCATACTGGAACTGCTGTCCTGAGGTCTCAGAAAGTTCAGCTTCCCCCTCCACAGATTCCTTAGTATTTGCAACTTGTTCTCCCTCTCGTTTTCTCATTTTTGGTATTTGCTCTGTGGTTAAAGGGCCCTGAAAAAGAAAATAAATTCTCAGCTGTGGCAGAAAGGATGTTACCAATAACCGTAAGCAAGAGCGTGTTTCCTTTTACTTAAACTCATACCTTTGCTTTTGTTCCCTTTCTTTAGAATTAGTTATTGTCCTGTTTCTCCTTGTGCTAAAGCTACTGCATTAATAACTGTTCAAGAAGCTTTTAAGGCTTTATTCTCATGCTCATTCTGCAACCATCTCACTTTGCCTGCCTGCCTCGGAGAATAGAGATGTGGATGCAAAGGTGAAAATAAAGCTGAAATTCAAATACCATGTCAGAGAGGAGGACCAGGCGAAAAACTCCATGAGGAGGCATTTTGGGGCTTGACCTGGATGAATAGTAGTAGTTATAACTGGCAGTTAGGCCCAGTGAAATGGTGTGGGGGGAAAAAGGTGGATTTTGTTTGGCTACCAGTAAGTGGTAAAGAGTCACAGCGGGCACAAGTGCTAATAAACTGGAAAGAGGAAACTGGGAGAGGGGAAGACAGAAGGAAACAGTAATTGGAAGCACATGCTCTGCCTAGGTTCCCCAGTGCATCCCAAGCGCATCCCATACTATATGTTTTGGAATAGATTTGAATGTTGAACACATTCATCTTTTTGTTACAGAAGAATTTCTGTATATGTTTCTTGAACTGAAAGATTGTGCCAACTACGTCCTCTTGCGTGGTTGGGTTGTGCTCTTGTGTCCTGTTTCTGCTGTAGCTGTGCCACATGAAGACTCGGCTGTCCATCTTCTAGTGATTAACCTCCAGTTACTGCAGGGTTCTTCTGCCATGATTTGATTGACTCAAAATGACCTGGACGGGAAAAGGCTATTATACAATATACTGGTAGGTCTGACCAAATTTTCACTTCCCTGATACAGGTCACCGATAAATCACAGGAGTCTGGGGATATTACTTCCTTTCATTTGAGCACAGCGAAGGCAGTGAAAATAAAGTTAGCATCATTTTTGTCTCGCCACTTCTTGCTCTTTATCATACACTTTCTTGGAAGCCTCAAGCTACTCTTAATTTCATGCATTTGTTTTGTCTTGTATGCTCGTGTGCTCTTGTGGGTCCAGCCAAGCTGGTAGAACGGTTTCTGTAACCAAGTACTTGTCTCTGGTTCCCTGCAGGAGGTTTGGGGAAACGTGCCCTAATACATTTTAGGCAAAATCATTTGCACTAATTAAACGAATGATTTAAATGTTTAAGATAATCCACTTTAAGGCTGGATTTGCCTGAAGCAAGCTGAGCATCTTTAAAGCAGACACATAACATGTTCTGTCAGAAGATGTAACGGACTCCTCCACTAGGGAGAAGATAACCTCCAAGTGGAGCAAGTACTGTTTTAATTAGCCAGCTTGACATCTGCCCATGGACTAATTCATAATGCAAACTAAAGCAATGCTAGTCAATTTTAGAAGAAGTGTGTGTATATGTGTATATATTAAGTTTTACTAGTGTGACTAGTATGAGTTGACATTATTTCCATTTGACCAGTATAATTTTACGAAGACCTATTCATGTGTTAATGGAACTGTTCCATCTTGTTCGGAAGAAATACTTGCATTACAAAGCAATTTTGATATTTCACTTGTGATGGTAATTCAATTTTAAGCTCCTTTAGAGTATCCATTTCACAAAATCTCTCTTTTTCTTTTAAATTTCTCTTCCTCTTTTGTTTTATGTAAGCTCTTAAACTCATGTCTAACATCAGGTATGGGAACAGTATTAATGACTTCTAATGGGATTACCACTATGGTCTGTGTATTTAAAAACAACTGCTTTTGTTGTGTTCTCGTAATTCCTGATTCAGTGAAACCTGAATTTAAAGCTTATCTACTCTGGGAAATTAATCCAGACTAATTGGTGTAAAACAGATTATTTGAACCAGATTAAACTCTCATGAGGCCTTTCTCATTTGAAATAAAAACAGTCTTAATTCAGGTTTGTTTAAATCACTTCCAAATCAGAGAAACTATAAAATCATTTTATAGTCATGTAAGGCACTGTTTTGCTCTGGAATTCAGTATTCCTGCTGTGTAGACAGCCTTTAGTCTTTAGTTTCCCTTCCCCTTCTCCTTCTTTTTCCCCTTCCCTTTCCTCTTTCCTTCCCCTTCCCTTCCCTTTCCCTTCCCGCTGCTGCTGAGGGACATCAGGATGTCTGGAACTGAACAGGGTCTGATCTACTGCACTTTTGCAGCTCAGTTGCTGTATCACTTAACTACTAGTTTATACTCTTATGGGTGCGCATTTCTTGTTGATTCCTGTATTTCAGGTTGAAAGCAAGGAAGAACAAAGTTCACGCATTTAACCCTGGGGCAAAGCAAAAATGTTTACTTGCCTGGCAATTTCTGTGTATTTTCCTTTATCCCTATGCATCAAACATTCATAGAGCTCTCACATTCAGTGCATAACATCACAAATTACTCCTCCCACCTAGGAGGTAGTAGAAGTAGCAAATAGGTAACACAGACAAGAATGAAATAGATAGTTTGCTGGGAATCTACGATAACCCTGAGTGTTTGGAGCACTGTTGGTAAATCTCTGCAGGCTACTGATTGAATGCTTAAAAGTTTGTGAAATCTTCATCACTGGATCCTTTCTTAAAATGGGAGAAGATGTTTTTAGAGGCTATCATTGGTGTTGTTGATCTTACCTTGGCATAATCCCATTTTTCTGGGATTGATCAGTGTGAATTTGTTCGGATAAATAAGAACTTGGACCTTTCACATCTTCCAAACAGGGCTCAATTTATTAATCCGTCTCTACAGTTGCGATAGGCAGCTTATAGAAGGACAAAAGAATTAGCATGGAAATAGTGATTCACCTATGATTTTTGGAGAAAAATAGACTGTAAATATCAGAAGAAACTTTAGGAACTGTGAAAGCCTTTCCTAAAGTCTTGATCAGTTTTATTTGACAGGAAAGTTTGAGTAAGAGCAAAATAAATAGCCAGAGGTTAAACACAAAAATTTCTTTGGTACCAGTTATCTTGGGTCAGCCAGTGATGCTGGTGCAGAGAAATGTGAGAAAGCTGTGTTGATAAGTAAAATAGAATAGGATTAAATGGAATTAAATAAATAGAATAGGATTTGATTGTACTCTTTAAATCACAGAGATGGGTCTAATATAATATTTGTAGACATGAAAAGGACAGCATTCTGAATTAAGGCAGTGGCAAAGCATTTGTTCAAGTCTTCCAGTACTCAGAGGAGTTATGTTTTTTTTTTTTTAATTTGAAAAAAAAAATGTAATTAGACTTTCTGACCTATGGAAAAGTCTGTTTTTATAGATTTTGTTTGCATGCTTAACAAGCTCAAGAAAAGACAAAACAGCACCAAAATTAATATCTGGAAGCAATTCATTTCCCAGACATTCTGTGTTGAACCTTGTACGCTGAGTTACTATCTGGCTTCCTGGGAACTCTGTTCCCATTGTCATTGTTAAACTACATCTCTTTTATCTGCACCTGCACTTAAAGTTTTGTGAAAAACCTCATTATTTTGGGAAGAGCAAAGTGGTCCAATGAGTGAATCTGATGAGAAAAGAGACTTGAGGCTTTGTGACAGGTCGTGTAAATTTCTTTTATTGCTGTACAGATCAATGCTCTTAAAACTGAAATATTTCAGCTAAAGCAAAACTTTATTGGACAAAATAAAAGAAAAAAAAACAGAAGCTGTAGGTGTTCTCTTTTCACGGGAAATTGCTAGCCACTTAAGTGTTTGCTTAAGTATCTGCTTGAATAGAAATGTTTTTCTGCATCAGGTTGTCAACTGAGTGGAAAAAAAATCACGGTTCTCAAGAGTGGCGCCACTAACATGATAATATCCTAAAATGTCTCTGTTGCCCCATTTTCCTGTCACCCGAGACAGCTGGAAACTTCAAGCTGTTGTACATCAGTGCCCTATCGCCACGCGAACTGGGCTCTCTCCTAAACCCTCTCCTCAACCCGCACTCTCTTTCTTTGCCTGCCACTTTGATAGTGGAGCATCACAGACCGTCCTAGGTCAGCGTTACAAAGCAGCCTGCTGCGCCGCTGCTGTGACACTGGTGGATCCTGGGGCTGACCAGGGGAGATAACACTGCCTAAGAATAATGCAAAGTCATTTCCGATATATTTTTTTTTCCCCAGTGACTTTGAATGTGGTGTTTGGTGAAGGGGTGAGGGAGCTTGTTTTCTTCTAACTTTGGAAGCTTTATAAAAACATGAATATTAATGTTGTCTTACCAAGAGCCTTGCCAGTTTATCTGTAACAAAAGTATAGAGCTTTGGATGCCTGAGCTCTCTGTGAAAGGAGGGACTAAAACCTGCCAAATATTAAGCTGAGGCAAATGGCCAACTGCTGTGTATGTACATAGGAGGAAACACACTCCTGTTTGAAAGCTTTGAAATCAAACAGCATGGCTAATGGCAGAAAAGCAAAGGGTTGCTATCCTCGTGTCACTGGGACAGAGCTGATCTTAGAGAACCATAAAACTGCAAAAAGCATTTAATGAAAATGTCAAAAAAGCTGCAAATGATAGACCAATTCAAGAAAAGTTCTGATGAGTTAAATGATTTGTCCTTTTCTTTTGAACTTTTTGAGTTCTGCTTTTTTAAATATGTTATTTACTGCAAATTGTCTGAAATGATGTACTGATGTGAGCTGCTGAGGTAGATGTGTTTGCTTATGAAAGCTACCCGAGTCCCCAGCAAAGCCAGTTATGCTAGTTCAGTTTTCCAAAGAATGTTCTCTAAGTCTGCAACAGTTTCTAGTGAATGAGGAGATGCTTTTTCCTCTCCCCACTCCCTTGCTATAATGAGGCATTCAGAGCATCTCTCAGACTGCTTTTGTTTTAGTTTCTTTTTATGGTACCATTCAATCTGCTTTCTCAGTAATATAATTAAATGCCTTTGAATTAAAAAAATGCTGTAATGGGGATAATTTATAAACTCAGAGGAAAAAAAAAAGTTTGATCTTTTCACAGAATTTAGGAAATTATTGCTTTCAAAGGTGGGTTATAAAACTTTGATTGAGTGACAGTGATGCATTGTATGGATGAGTCTTTCTGAGCCCTGCAGTTGAAAAAGCTGTTCAGCAGCTAGAGCAACCAATCTCAGATGGAATTTTAAGCAGATTTTTTTTTTTGTTTTAGCTCAAAAGACAAGGAATTTATTTTTTAATTTTTAATGCTAGGTTGCTGGGTATAAGGTCAGAATCCGTAAAGAAGTAAATGAAGTGAAAGCTCACTCTGTAGCTCTCCTTCCCTTTACCTAAGGGCAGCTGTCAGGCAGTCTCTGTGCAAAATAGTAGCTATTCAAACATATTACTTTTGTATTAAGGCACAAATTAGCCTAGTTTATGAAAGCTGTCTAAGGTGCAGTGAGTGATGATTCTGTGTATTGCCACTTTATTCTACTAAAATGCAGTTTTAGATTAATAAGATGATAAGAAGGAGCAGTGGTCCCTTGAGCCTAGCACCTAAACTTGCATTAAACCACCCATACAAAGTCTCCCACTGGCGCTCGTAGCCATCTCATTCAGCTGCGGTGAAATTGCGTAGAGTTGCTGCTCTTGGAGTTGGTTTTTAACAGCATGATTATGCCAAAGAATCTGAAATGTGGGCTCCAGCACTCCTGATATATGTTAATTATCTAACTACAGACCCAATCGATCCTCTGTTAAAGAAGTTGCTTAAGCTTAATAAATGAGTTGCTCACATTTCACAAAACAAATCACTTAGGGACTGGCAGGCTTCTGCGAATCCCGTAAAATAATCAAATGTCTCCTAATGAATTTTGCATATGAAATGTCCTTCGGATTATCGAGCCCTGAAGTAATTATTTCCCCTGCAATTGGCCCTGCTGCGCGCTCGGTATCAGTGCAAGATGGTCAGGGTCTCCTGACGGTATTAACCGTCTCTGTCTTGCCTCTCAGAAACATTCATTGCCTAGTAAAACGGGGGGAGGAAAAAGAGTTTGGGGGGTTTTAGCAAAACTGTTCTACTGTATGTTTTTCATCTCAGAATTTCTTGCTTGTAGATATTTTATCAAAAGAACAAAACACAGAACTTGTGTTAAATTGTCTGTGCTACCGATCTCCTATCCGGGCAGGTTTTCACCCGCACAGCTCCGCACAGGAAACAGGTGCATGTGCTTGCACTATAAAGCCTAATAAAGAAATGTATGTGCCTGTCGAATGTTTCTTTCCACTGCCTCCTATGGATTCCTCTTGTATTCTTCTGTGGCAAGCATAATGCCGATATAATCAAAAGCTTAACCCAAACAGACACAGAAATGAAAAATCAGGATTTCAGACAAAATCTGCTCCTTGCAAATATCATAATAGTAAAAGCTCATTCCCAAAGAATAAATATATTTAACCTCAAAAGAGTTATCAGTGCATTACCTCCCTACCGCTTATGAGAAAGAGATTCAACTGGCTCATGAGTTATCTGTCTTTTATGCTCCTGACAGAAAGATAATCATCCTCGGGGGTGATATATGCTAAATACTGCATAACTGTGCCAAGCTGGCAGCAGCTGCCTCGTTCTTTACAGAACTGCCATTTGCTCCCACCCACACCGTGCAGTCTCTGGACAACTATTGCGTTTCCTGCCGAAACCGATTTCACTGTATTTAAAACTGTCGTTAGAAGTTCAGCTCCCTGAAGAATTCTGTAAACTGGGCCACTGTTGGTAAACACAGTGATTCAAAACTGTTTTTTTTTGTTGTTGTTGTTGTTTTTTTTTTTTAATTTCCCTGTAGGCTGCTAAAACATGGACTGATTTTTTTTTTTTTTTTCTCCAAAAATGCATTGAGTGATTCCGTACTAGAGAAGCGGTGGTAAGGGCCAAGTGAGAGGGGCACCAAATGGGGCCAAACATGCCAGAGCCCTGCTGATGCTGCCACTGATATTCTGGAAGGGTGGTTTTGGGTCTGTAGTGGTAGCTTAAAGAGAAGGGGGTATGTTGGGGTATTCTGTGCAAGTCTCTTATGTGCTTTATTTGCATTCCTGGCTACACTAACAATTTCTGGAGATATAAGTCTTTTTATGTCTATTTCGGTGCCTGTCTCCAGGTAATCTGGATTGATGAATGGCATCCTCAGGCCTCTTGGTTGTGTAATCAGTAATTATAGGGTTTTGCTGTTGTGTGACGTATTCTGGCAGAGTCCAACCAGCAGTAATCCCACACAGAGCAGAGTATTTGCTTGTAGTTGCCTCTTGTGATTAGACACACGATTATACTGTCTTTCGTTTGACATCTGTCACTTAAGGAATTGCAAGGTTATAAATACTGAAGTGGAAGAGCATCAATGAATTATAAATATGGAGATGGGTCTTTGAGGCCATTCTTTGGATTAATCTCCCAATGTGCTTTCAGACTATATTGAGCGCATTCACCTATTTCTGGACAAAACCCATCAAACTTTATTCATGCTGAAAAACCCAGAAGTTTCTTTGTTTTTAAATCTTTTCTAAAGATTAAAAAGTATGTTTTATAGTATTTCTGATCTTGCCATTCTTCTTAAAAAAAATCCTTGCTGGATTTGCAAATGGTAGTGGGATACAGGAGACAAGATGGGGAAGGAGGGAGGATAGATTTCGAACTGATACCGTCATCAAAAAACTCATCTTAGAGCTGCTGCTGGGGCACTGCTTTGCTCCTAGGTGGAGATCAGTAGGACAGTGGGGAAATACCACTCCAGGAGCATGATCTTCTTCCCCATTTGAGAGAAACTGCTGCTGCTTTATGAACCTCTGGTAGCCTGTGCTGGGAACCCAAGGGCAATCAAATAGATGACAGTCCCTGCGCTGCCTGATAACCTGGCGTATAGTAACTGTGCCGGCCTTGTGGGCTACCCATCTGTGCTCGTGACGGCTTCCTGTAACTTACATTCTTTAGCGCTCTCCCCCGTTTCCTGTGCTTTCCCACCGCAGTGTAAGACAGGTTGAATGAGTCAAACTGTTTCACTTTCTGTAAGAGAAGTTCTTCATTCTGCTGATGCCGTCCTCCCCTGCATGCATTCCAGTTAGAACTGACATTTCTGAAACGCGCTTGACCAGAGCTGTATTCCAGCTGGTGTTTTGTCAGTGCTGCTGTTGCTGTTATTTCCCTAACTCCAGAGGAAGTGCCTTGTCCCAGGCATCTCAGGATCTCATTCCTCATGGCAGTATCACGTTGCTGGCTTTTGCAGATCATACCGAAATCAAGAGCTACATTGTATTATTTCTCCTTTTCTTTGGCCTCCTCCGATGAACTCTCAAATCTTAGCAGAAACTGTTGTTTTTAGCTCTTAAAATTGTGACCTTGTACTTCATTTATAATGAAGTTAACTGCAATTAATAGTTAACCAATATACTATAACTACTATTATAGTAGCTAATACTATATAAATGAAAATAGGAAATTGAGTTCGTCAAAGACACGTACTCCCTTACTGGTATTCTTATTTGTTTTCTTCTATAACCAATCCTTTACATATGTAAAGGATTTTGTATGTATTTCTTTTTTCCTCTGTTACCAATCTTCTCCAGTTTAAGCAATAATTTCCCCTATGTTTTTGTGAGGTGCTTTAATTAAGTTAAAATAAATGAGACATACAGCATTCCCTTTGTGTAGAAAATTCGGATTCATTATCAAAAGAGGTAATAGTTTAATGCATTCTACATTTGGGTGACCTATGTTCTGTTACATTTCTTTTTCATTTAGCACATCTTTAATTTCCTTTCCTTCAGAACTTGTTTCAAAGTCTCTTATATCGCTGCAGTCAGACTATAGGACCCAGATATCTAACTCATTAAATAAAAGAACATTTGCTATTTTGCCTGTAACATCAGAGACTTAGAGAGGTATAAGATATTTGCTGATGGCTCTGTGATTTAAGTTCTTAAATTCTGGAATGGCAGCCATCTGGTTTGTCTAATTTTAAATTCATTTTCAAATACTTTAGTTGTGCGAATTTTCACTCTCTAAAGTCTCCTCTTCCTGTGTTCAAACAGTCTTGCACTGTTGCATCCTTGTTTATCTTATTCTTTTTCCGTGTTCTAGCCAAGTCTCTTCTTTTCACCTTTTTTTCTAAGCTTAACACTCTTACCAGCCACACTAGACTTCCTAAATGTCAAATACCCCATATCCTTGGGGAGGTATCCATTCGTCAAGAAGGGTCCCGTATCTGGAATATTTTCCAAAGCCTTTCTCTTCATGCCAGTTCTTATGCCGATCTTATGTCGATCTTTAGTATCTTGCCATGTTCCACCCTCCTTCCCTAGGGATCAGTTCCCTACTCTTAGCTGAAGCTGGTTGCCGTGAGGGTGATGTTTGTCACATAAATATGCTGCGGAGTGCAAGGGACAAGGGCTTCCCAGTTTTTATCTCATGTGAAATAAGTAATACAAAAGCACTTTCGCAAGGGCTGATTTTTCCTCACTTAGAAGGAAAATTACCAATGAATAGATTTCAGGTGCTCCTCCAAGTCTGTGTGTATCTACATGAGGTACCTGCAATCCTCTTGGTTGTGAGATAGCCAATATTTATTTTGAGTCTGATAGACACACAGCAAATAGAAATCTTTAATTTTGGGATATAATAGTGTATAAATGTAACCTTGCATAAATAATGTGGAAAAACACACAGTATTTTTGCATGTCTCCCAAAAGTTATTGGCATTTATGGTAAATATATGATTTATTAGAGAAGTAGTTGACAGCAGTGCTTTTCTTGGCTCCTAGCACTGTGTGGTCTGTGATGTATTAAAAAGCTGGAGGGCAGCGTGCATTACAACAGCAGGATCTTAGAGCAGCTAGATAAATCAGAACAGCTTATTCTACAAAGTGAGGAGAACCTTGAAATTAGGCAACTTGCATACTAAAGACTCAGTTTTGTTTGCTTCCTCTGGACAGAAAAACTCAGACTAAAGCACTTGTATCAGGAAGTGTGTTTTCAGCCTATTATGTTTTCTGTTCCTTAGGGAGAAAGGAAGGGCCTTATGAATGAATATCTTTCTTCCTAAAAGCAGTAGGAGGGCCCTTTCCGACTGATTTTAAGTAGCTCTTTAACTTTGAGATACTCTTGGGAGATGAATTCCAGCCCCGGAAGATTAATGCAATATGCCTTTTTGTTGTTGTTTTCCTCCAGATGATAAATACATAAGAGTTCAGCCAAGTACATTAAAAGATCTACAATGTAAAAATGATAAAAAAAAGCATTTGCTGAGTCTGCAGAACTCAGCTATTTCGTCACGAGGCAGGAGCCTACACAGCTGCAAGAGGCAGTTACACATCTACATGGGACAAACATCACCTGCAGCCGCAAATGGTCACTTTGGAAAAACTCTGTGACAAAGTAGCTGTCCCGGTTTAGCATGTCATCTTCCAAAGCTAGGGTTTCATTTAAGAAACTTCCTTAGGATCTGTCAAGAAAATGCTTTAGATTTAGTGACCAGTGGACCAGAACTGGCTAGGTACACGATGGATACAACCAGCCTACAGATACCTTGACATTTACTGTTTTTATGCTATGATGCCCAATTCCCAAATTTGATGTTCCTCAAAACAGTTTTCCCCAAGTTTACTTGAAGTTTAATGTAGATCAGCTTGTTCTACTCCATAGAAAAATTCACCATAATAATATTGTTCAAAGGCTGGCTTCAGTGGCATTTAGAAAACAAAAGATGCTTTAAATAAAAGGCTTCTAGAGATTCATTCTCATTATGTATCTCTGAAACCTTGTAGTGCAATTACAGACCTGGAATTCGCAGTTGCTTGTCGTGTATTGTTTCTCTCTTTTTATAACTCATCAAAGGTATAAAGCTTCTAGTTCTTGAAGGTATTAGATGTATCTTCCAAACTGCTTTGAGGGGAGAAGCGGTGTTTTTTCTGTTGCTGCTTAGTCATTGCAGGTAATGGTCTCTTAAATGTTTCATGTAAGAAGCTTTCTGCAGCAGGTGAAGCCAGAAGACCCAGCCTAGGACCCTTGAACTTTCCTGGGTTCCAGGGAAGCAGAGCACTATTTAAAATATTTGAAATAATTTCTTTCTCAAAAACAATCCAGACAAAAACCTCCCCCCAAAACAGGAGAAAGGAGCAGAGTAAAGGGTAAACGCTGGAAGCGCAGCAGATAGGATAAGGCAGTCATGCAGAGAGCATGAGATGACTTTTCAGGTAGCGGGTAAGCTGCAAGCCGAGACGGGCCTGTGGTTCACCCCACGGCTAACTCGGCACAAACTGCTGCTGTGCGGAGCTCCCCAGCTGCAGCAGGAGAGACCGCGCTGTGGTCGTAACCACGTGTGAATCCGCCGGCTCCTGGAGCGGTTTGTGCAGCCTGCTCTGGGCTCTGCGGCTCTGCAGCCTGGGTGAAGCTGACCCGCTTGTGTCACCCGAGGTAAGGCAGCATCTGAACCACAGCGCGGATGCTCCTCGTGAGAAATTCTGACTGTGGCTGCGCTTTCTGCCTTCTGGTTCTTCAACGGCAGTTTAACATCTGGGATTGCTCATCGGGAGGCAACTATGAAGAAGTTCTTCAGTATTTGGGATTTTGTTCCTCCTCAAGACAAAATGACAGAGGTGGTCAACTAAAGAGTCTTTATATGTCTCTTTGTACTCTACGTTTTACTGGAGTTCGTGCTACCAGTGTTGAACAGGTGTCACCAAATGTGAACATCCATCACCTCAGCATTTCTCATGTCTTTGCAATGGCAAAAATAGTTGCAATGCCAAATGTATCCATCTGACTGCACTACTGTTCTTTATTTATATTTTTCAAGTTAAATATGATGAATATTTCTCCTCTTTTCATTGCTGATATCTACAAGAGATCCCCTTCTGGTTTTGAGTTTGCTTGGTTTTTGTCTTTCTTTTGCTAGAGAGACTAGTGAGAATTGATGCATTACAGTAAAAAAAGAGAAAAAGCAACAGGGAGTCATAGTGTACCTCCCAGACTCCTACCAAAAAGTGCTTTAATACCTTATTATTATAGAGGAAGCATTCTGGCTTGTGTAGAGCAATGTTAGAGTTCCTTCAGGTGTTTTTTTTGTCATAAATCTTACTACTTCTGAATTTCTTTATCAAAAAGCATGGATGCTTCCCGATATAGATAAGAGTAGGGAAGGGATAAGAGTTTTCTGAACACTGAGATATTCTTCTATACACATAATAATTGTAATCTCATGTCTTAAGAATACTTCAAGGGCTTCCATGCTCTCCGAACTTCAACTGAATGTTTTTATTATTAGTTTAAATCGCATTCAAAAGCTTTGCCAGAAGAGCCGGTGAACTCTGAATTTTCTCGTATTTCTCATATTTACAATAGTTGTGCTCTGCGAGGTATTTGCTGTTGCGCAGGGCACTCAGCAGCAGCTGGGAGGCTGCTGGGCAGCTGATGGGCTCCGACATGCTGTATTATCAAATTACTTTGTTTTCCCTCCCAGTTCCCATCAAATGCATCAAGCAAAGTGCTAAGAACAGCTTGTTGGAGCCAAATCATTTCGAGGTGGTCTGCATGAATCCTGAGCAGATCATACTGACAGGATGCTCAGGCAGAGGCCGCGCACGCGGCTGGCGGGGATGATTCAGGTCCTCGGTGACACACTGCATAGGTGGTAGAGTGGCAGCATGTATCACATGCAGATACCGCTGTTAGGATTCAGAGATGCAAAAAAAAAAAAAAAAAAAACCCAAACAACATTTTTTTTAAATTATTTTGAGTGGACGTGTGCCTGTCAGTGGTTGGTACCACTTGGCACAGCTTCAGGGGGCCGTTGTGAGACATGGTGAAGTGTTTTCTGACTGCAGGTTCATGGTGCACAATCAGGTCTTTGGTTTATTTTTTTTTTCTTCCTTATAGGAATGTCCTTATAGCTTTCTATAAGAAGCTGGTCTCAGATCCAAGTAAGGAGATGACACAATCATGATTGGAGAGAGAAGATGGGAAAGAAAAGAGAGGTCACAGTGCACGTGAAGCAGGTTGTGTGCTTTTCTGCTTTGTGTAAAGAGCTACACTATCATTATAATAGGAGATTAGAAATCCACCACCGCTGGACTGGGTGATAATGTTTCACTTGGCAGAAATACTATGTGAAAGGGGCTCTATGAAGAGCAACTGAGAGGGATCAATTCCCAAATTGTCAATAGCCTGGTGTTTATCTTGACTGACGGAGGCTGAGGTTCAAGCATCCAGCTGGACGCAGGAAGAGCGGAGGACAAGCACGTATCTCTGTGCTTACCTCTGATTTTCATGAGCAATTGCATAAAGCTTTTTTTTTAGGATTTTTCTCAGGCACGATGGGATTTTTCCTTTGGGAAATTTTAAAATTTTCCCGGGGTTGCTGAATAATGTTTTCTGTTTATTTTAATCAAAGTCATGGCCAGTTTGTCTTGCAAGAGGAGTTTATTGGTCCTGACTGAGACAAGAAAGGAAGGTCAGAGCAGAGGAAAAGTGGCAATGGGTATGTCTACTTTTAGAGAACATTTCTGTGACGTTCTAGTGCCTCTGAAATGAAAATACAAATGGAAATGTCATACTAATTCTCTAATTGCTCATGCAAGTGCAGAGGAATGTGCAGTTGGGGTCAATTACAGCAGTCAGTTACAACATCAGGATCTTAATTTTCTGATCAAATTCCAAATTAT
>JAUBNY010000290.1:1863001-1876159 GCA_032275445.1 Crypturellus soui
ATCTTGTTGGTGGGTTTGACAATTAGTTTCACGTGACTTCACTAGATAATATATTTTCTCTGGAAGAGCTTCATTTTTTAAAAAAAATGACAAAATAATTTGATTATAGAGCAAACCGGATGAGCAGGTTGTAGAAAAAGGATCAGGGCAGAACCTGTACGAAAAATATCAAATTTGTCTTTTACAGATACTTCTATTTTTCTGCGCGAGTTTTGTACAGTCGCCAAATGATGTTGTTACTTTTCGTGCTCATTTTGGTTTATTAGTGTCCTCTAGATAGATGCCACTGGCTTATGGGCAAGTACCTGATAATTTCTCAGACTGCTGCTAATACAGGCAACACATTTTTCCGATTGTCAGAACTAATCTTCTGCCATGGTGAGAGCTTACATTTCCCAAAGAATTCATAATCATTACAAACCAAAGCTGCCTCCGGATAGTCCCTGAGATTGCATCCTTGAGGGCTCTTCTGCCAAGACTTTTGTTTCTGAGGGTCATTCCCCATCTCCCCTCTGCCAAGGGGTCACTTGGACCAGTGAGTCCACGGGATTCACTTACATTCCCAGGGAAGACCAGCGCTCGCTTAACAGAGTGAGTTCACAGGCAGAAACAGCCGTTCGTGTCATTGCACATTAATCTCTGAAATAGATTCAGTTCTGTGGTGCTCTAAGTAATTTATTTATGGGAAGAGCCTTTCCATCCTTGTGCTGTTCCTGCAGGAGCAGAGGAGGCAGCTCGTGCCAATGGCAGCAAACCAGAGCCCCTTGGCTGGCTCTTCTTTGCTGCCCGTGTTGCTAGTGTTGGCCATGAAATGCCAGCAAATTGGCTCCTCCACTAGGAAATAAAAGTTCAATGATGTTCTTCAATATGTATGAGAAATCGGGAGTCGGTGCAGGGTTGAGCGATGGATTGAGAGGCTATTCACATAACCTGGGAAAAGCTTAGGAAAACGCTTAGGTTTTCAGATACTCGTGTAACTGTGAATATTGATCCTGCAGTGCTTTGTATTCGAGGATTGCTGTAGTTTGATTTAGCTTGGGCAAATTATGTGAGAGTTTTCCTCGGTGTGGAACTGTTACTGCTTTGATGATTAAATAACCTCTTTTATTTGGCATTTCAGTCCAGCTAGTTAAAGCTTATGGTCTAATTAGCATTTGGTATTTGATAACTTCAGAGACTATCAAGAACTTCTAAATTAAATATTTCAGAATCCAAATGTCCTGTCAGAAAAGTCTGTTAAAACAAAATTTATTCTTTATTGTTTGCATTACAGTTTGTTGGTTGATGTTTAATGCTCAGGAGAACTTGGTGACCTCAATGTCAGGTTTCACTACGTCCTGAGCTGTTCTTTACTTCCTTTTCTCTTCCTTTTCTTCAGCAAAGGTTGACAACCAGAAAATCTCCCCCATTTGCCATTGTCTAAAAGCCTTGGGAATGACTGAGCATTAATCCCTGCCAACAAATCATTTTCTGTCCATCTTAATGAATGTCACTGTAGAGATAATGACTATTGCTCATATATCAGTGGATCCTGCATCTGAATACTTTGCTGTCTCGTGCAATTATTCTCTATTAAGGTGCAGAAGTGCAGGGTAATCAATAGGAGAGATATTTTATAAGGAAAACAGTTCACCCCCATATAGTATCATTTGATAATTTTGCCTGCATCTGAATAGTATTATTTCCAAAGTGAGTGACTACTGGCATACATTATTCCTGTCATTTTATTGTAATTATACATATTTAAAAGTTTAAAACTGGTCAAAAGCTAAACTGAGCTATAAGTCTCTTCAAATGTGACTTTTTAATTTAGGAATTTCATTTGCTTTATTTCTCACATTAATGAGAAAAAAATAAAATGTACCATGCAACAGGAAGCATTAGTCTTACAAGAACTGAACCAAAATTACTTATTCTCGTATCTCTGCTTTGAATCCCTGCCACTTTTAGATGGGAGGATTTCATTCTCTGAATTCAAGATGAGGGATTTTGGTGTTGATGCTTGCTGCTTGAGGAAAAGTAGTAAAACATCTTACATTTTTCTTTTAGTCTTCATGAGGAAGAAGTGGGAAGTAGCACTGTGCAGTAAAGCAGCACTATATGATTGGTATAAAAGAAAGGGAAGGGTATCTGAATGGTACCATGTTTGCACTTCTTCATACAGAAGAGCAAATAACTCTGTAGGATTGGAAATACTTCCAAAAGCCCAAACATTTGGTTTATTTTCTTGTATCAGTGGCCATTATGCCAGCCAAGTAGAAAAATAGATCTGAAGAGCTTATAGTCCAGGCAGGAAAGGAAATAGTGACATAGCTAGGTGAAATCCTCCAAACAAAAAGGAAGTCTGAGGCAGACATCATTCCTCTTCTCGAAACATTGACTAAAAGGAATACAAAGGTAGTAACATTTAGGGAGTCATAATCTGATCTAAGTAATATTAATTGTACAGTTTTCATCAAGTAGCTACCTCTGTAGTTTAGGTATAAAAAAACACATTTTCCAAATGATTTCACAGTGAACTGTTCCAGCCTTCAAATCCGTTCAGCAAAGAAAATGAAAACAAAAATGCCTAGATGTGTGATATGCCACATGCTATGGAATACACCTAGTAAAAGTCAGATTTTCCTGTATGTTCTCTTTGCCTACCAGGGTTCCTTCTCCATCCTCCTGATGCTTCGGTGAAGACTTTGATGGTGGAGAAAGGTGTATGCTCATATAAGAAAGGAGTACAAAGAAATTGCATTTCTGTGTGACTGTTGCTGAGAAGTCACATTGGTAATGGACTTTTACCTCCAGGAGCTCAGTCTCCATACATAAATGTCTCTTTTAACTGGATTGACTCCATCAGCCATCTCTGATGCAGCAGATCATGCAGTTCCACTGGGGAATATCTGGTAATTCCTTTTTTTTTTTGCTTTTGGTCTCTGACACAGGCTAGTCCTTCTTCCTTAGCCACTAAAGCCTCCCTATTCGGAGCTCCACCTGGCCCTGCTTTTGTCTTCCTTTTGCATAGGGAGCTTTTTGAAATAAATGTTGTTGTGCACCTTGTCCAGAGTCTTCAATTTGCAAATGGCATGCTGATGATTTATGTCTACTTCTCCGAGAAAAAAAAAAGGGACATCATTTTCCTGTTGCCAAGACATGTGATTGATAAGCTTTTGATAAGGCAGAAATGATAATGGGCACCAGAGGAGCAGAACCCAATCTTATCTCTGCTCTAATTCAGCATCCATCACTGTTGTGTCTGACTGCTCTTCAAAATTATAAATGTACCATCCTCTGTTCCTTCAGGAAGGAGTGGAAGTTTTCTATTGCTTTTAAAACTAGATGAGGAAATGGGCTTTCATGTTTCTGGGGGTTTCTACCACATCTTCTCTACTTTAAAATCCTACTTCTATCCTGTAACTTGTGCTCACTCGTGTTTCCTCCCTGAGCTTGAAAATTGCTTCTATCACTTAATTTGGTGGGTCTGAGTCTAAATGCAACTCAGGAACAGATTTGTAAGTGAAAAACCAGGCAGTTTTATCTCATTTTACTTCAAATACTTTTCAAAATAATTCCCGCTTCCCTTGTGCTAGTAGCATTAACTCTTGAGAGGATGTTGGGACAAGGCAGTGACACCATGTCCTTTGATGCCTCCTTAGCTTGCCCAGAAAGGACAAGTTTGAGAGAGGTTTCTCATGTGATCTGTTGTTTTTTTTTTTTTTTTTTGGCCGTGTGGTATTGTTTATTGCTTCCTATTGCATGTACGGATCACAGCCTCCCACTGCTCTTTGAAGCAGGAAAATAATTCTTACCGTTGTGGCATTGCCCATCTTGGTAGGCTGACCATGAGACTTCGACACTTTTCTCTACTGCTTTCTGTCCAGGCACTTGCATGCACTCCCCCGAGCACCTGCGTTCCTCTGCTTGGTGAATAGGTATTATTTTATTTATTTTATTTCTTACAGGAATCACTTTTGAATGTAAATTCACTCGTTTTTGCAAAACAGCTTAATTACCCCATTATGTCCTTAATTATAAGAAAATGCATGGGAAAAGTACTAGTAATGATGCTCCCCCCAAGTGTAGCTGAAACAATGCCTGAACTTTTCTAGGTCACTTTTTTTCTTTGTTTTTTGCTTTTTTGCTTTTGCTTGCACACCGGTATCTGCAAAGCAGAAACCACGGGGAGAGACGGGTACACACGCAGGTGCAATAGTTGCTATCGAACCGACAACACGGTGCGGTTTTTGCGGCAGTTGCCATAGCAACAGGATCATTTACAGAACATAATCCCATTAGGAGAAAACATTTTTAAACTGAGCTAATTGCACATGAGTTTATATTGCTGCGCAGCCTGTTTTTGGAAGATTTCGTTTTTAGGATACTAATAAAAGACTGATTAAAAGCGTTACACATTGTCCTAAATTGCCTACAGAAAGAGAAGAGATAGGAATTATGTAAATTATTGCAGGTATCCTTAGATCATACCAGTATGATCAAGTAAATTAATTCTTGTGCTCATTTCTGCATTAAAAGCCATGAGGCTTCAGTTGTACTTGTGAGGTAGCATCAGTCTGGTCAAATTCTGGTGGTCTTTACTAAACCATTCCTGAGAGGGCTCTTTCCCCTAGAGACCTGGTGCTTTCCTTTGAGTAAGAGTTGCAAACACATCTGTCTTTTAGAAACTTCAGGAAAATTTCCTCCACATTTGCTTGTGCACTAAGATGTGTAGAAAGCCAGATGATAATTGACTGGAAGGAGTCTAATGGACTGTAAAAAAGCAGACTGAATAAAACTTGGATGAAACATGTCACCTGTGAGAAGGCAAAGTTAGATTTTGAAAAGAAAGAGAAGAGGAGTGCTGAGGTCTGCAGGAGCTATGAGAAATCAGACATTTCTAGCAAAATATTATAATGAGTCACGTTCAGAAGTCCATGCTTTGAATTTTAGCCTTGCTTTAGAGAAATACTGCTGCCACATACCTGAAAAAATAGAAACTTAGACGTTGCTAATGGTTAAACAACAGATTGTACCTGCAGAAATTTAGCTGATGTGAGTGTTCTGCTTCGAAATGCTCCTGGCCATCAGTCACATTTTCGTCTGAGGAGCAATCTGTGACATTTGTTGGCACTGCAAGTCAGGAAGATCAAGAACTCAGAAAGTTTCAAAAGGCCCTTGGATATGTGTACAGCTGCTAAGAGTATCTTCAGTTATAAAATATTAGCAGCTCTGCTAATAATGCTCTTTCTCTTCCCCTTGGCGCTGCATACAGGTATCTCCAGCATATGTCCTGCTTCCCTCTGAGGAGAAGGGGACTGATGCTGCAGGAGACGAGATGCAAACAGGGTGGGCACTTTCTCTCATACAGGTGCCCTATACAATCCTATACCCGTACTGAGAAGCGTAGCCCACACTACTGGCCTGGCTAGACATCAGAGTAAGAGAAATTATTAGAAGCAAGAAGGCATATTTCAGAAATCTGAGTCATGGACAAATGAAGAAAACAGAAAGGTCAAATGCAAATGCCTGGTGAGGCTGACCCTCCCCCTAAAAAAAGAGGAATAAATATCCAGAGGCATTAAAACTATTGCTATATTTTTTTCTGTGGGTGGACCAGGAGGAGGAAATCTCCTGGAGGGGCTGCAGGGCTGCCAGAGGGTCAGTGCCTGAAAGGAGCGTTTGGAAGCAGGAGGGGAAGCTGGAGGAGCTGGTTTGCCAACGGAGCGGAGGAGGCACAACCTGCCCGGGGGGTTTCAGAGGGCTCGTAGGAAGTGCAGGATCAGCCTCATGTATGTACCGGGCAAATTAAAAGGAAACGTAATAGCAAACAGAATTAGTGAGCCCATAGTTCCCTTTGGGATAGTGAACTTGGCTTTTATATAAAAGGTAATAAAAAAACCCTTCTGCCTCACAAACCTTTGCATCAGCAGCCAAACTGATACACTCCACTTGGACTTCTAAAAGGCTATCTTGAAACAAAAAAAAGGAAATTAAGAAGCCAGGAAATAAGAGAAGAAATAACAGTCTTTACGTATACATAAATAGCTAAAAAAAAAAAAGTAAAATAGTGTAAAATAGTGTATCTTGCCATAGAGAAGTTATCAGGGAAGTTCTGCAGAAAACTGTGCTATTCAACATATTTCTAAGTGACCCAGAAAGAGAAGTGAACTATGAGATGATTAATTTTGCTAATGATACCAAAGTATACAAGGTAGCAATAAAGAAGGCTGACTGGGAGGATTTGCATTATGAGAAGGGCCTTATGAGACCGTGCGACTACTTTAAAATGGCAGATGAAATTCAATGCAAGTGCGATGTATGCAGAAAACACACACCTCTCCTCACTCTTGAAATGACAGCTTCTGTGATGACCTTTGCACATCAGGAGTGAGAATTTTTGGTTGTGCCTGAAGAGGTTAAGAAAGCTAAACAGAGAAGAAAGAAATTTTGATATTTAAACGGCTTGAAGGTGGGAGAGTATTCAGAGAAAACATCATCCACGTGAGCCCTGTGCTTTATAGTCGTCTTTGAGTATCTGCTTTTTGATAGAGACAGGATATGGAGATGTATATGTTCTTACAAGATGCTCTTCAGGCATAAATTCCTCTTCAGAATGAATGAATGCTCTCATGAATGGATTTTAACCCAGGAAAATAACTTTATTAAGTTTCTGGTTCTTCTTTTCTCTCTTTCTGCCTCTCAGAAACCACCCCCACAGATATGTACACACAATACCGAGCGTGCAAGTAGGTGGAAGTACCTCCACAAATAGCAGAAACAGTATTTGCTTTAGAGACGCGAGGCAGAAATGTCTATTCCGTGTGCAAAGCATGACAATATAAATAAAATCAGATGAGCTTTTTTCCTTCTCTTTAAGAAAGGAAGGAGCAGGTAAAAATGTAGTGTAATACAGCTGAATTTGCAAAAGACTTCAGTAGATCCAAAAGACAGATGCTAATACTTTTTAACACTAAACAATAATGGGCTCTGAATAATAGAGTTCCTTACAAGGCTTTTGTGTAATCCTGATGATATTAGCTCCTGTGGTAACATATGTCTTATTTCTGTCGCGATTCCCTAAAGATATGCACCTAGATTTTTCAGATGTAGGTTTTGTATTTAAAAAATAACTTTTCTTGCAGCTGAAAACTGTACAAAAGAGCAATTGTGTTCTAATATTTCATTTTTTTTTTTTCTCTGAAGTATCCCACGTAACATTTTCAAAATTAGAAGTGACAGGTCTATGAGAAGGAAAGATTAGAATGTTGTAAAACCTTTATTACTATTATTTATTTATTACAATAAAAATCAGCAGGTTCCACCCAATGTAAAACACCATTAAAAATACTGAGTATTTTCACTTTTCATTCTGTTTAAAACTTTAAGAAATATTCCATTTTAATAGGTGGCATTTTGGACCAAAATGAATGTTTTTGTTTCATTGTTCACTACACATCATTAATCTGGTTCTTTAAGGCAAAAGCCATCAGTGACTCTCTCTCCCTTTATTCTTTTTCTCTTCTCCTTTTCTAAACCAACGAAAATCTCTAAACCCTAAGGGTAGCTGTTATGCCTGCAGTAAGAAAAATGCACCGCTTGCAAAACAGCTCTGACTCGTGTTTCCATGGGATTTTTTACTCAGGTTTAACATTTCTGCCAAATCATGTAGGCATGACCTGTATGGTACTTAATTGATTTTATTAGGTCATTAAAAAAATCTTTAGACAAAATCATTTTACTTCCTTTAGGACCTTTCCAGATCATGATACTCTATCTGATTATTTGTAACTGTTAAACCTTAGACAGAAATGAATGAAAAATCAGGGTGGCAGGGTGGTATTAACCCCTGCAGTGTGGATAGTTCAATTCTTTAGCAGACAGGGTGGTTGTAAAGGTAATTTTTAAAGTCAAGCTGAGGCTTCTGTCTCATACCAGTATTTAAAAACCTGCAGTAAAATAAATAGGAGATTATTGCACTCGTAGCTCGGGAAGACGTGAAGCAGTTGTGGGAGGGACGGGGTGTCACCTCGGACGCCGTGCGTTGCTCCATGCCTATGGGGATAGCGCTTCGAGCTGCCCCGGCACCGAAGGTGTCACTCCGAAACGCAGCGTGGTGCAGCATGGATTTATTAAAGCGCTTCAATTGCTGCCTTCAGGGACCTCTTGGAATGCTGTTTTGTGTCCCACCTTGCTTATGTGATTGTTGTAAAACTCCCCCACTTCAAAGTGTCAATGCTGTCAGCATTAAAGTCGGTGAATGCCTCATGTAAATTGTTATGAGGCATAAAGGCTCTTCATCTTTATGTTAAGGACTGGCCTACATTCCTAAATACTGAACTAAAGATAAGCTGCTTTAAGGTTATGATAATTTGTGCCTTTCACTCAGCACCTGCTCTAAAGGGGTCTTCTTTAGTCTCGCTCAAATGCTAAAATAGGAAGAAGGAAAAAAAAGGATATTTCATTCATCTTAGTTTTTGTAGTCCGCGTCCTTCAGCTGAAGGATTTTGCAGGAGAAAATCAGTGCGGAGATTCTCTCATTTCTTACTCTAAACACAGCTGAGCAGAACTTGTGAAACCTTTTGGGCATGGCCCTTTTTAGCACATTTGGGCAGGCCGAGTACCAGTCTCTGTTCGGTAACTTCATTTTCTAGACCTCCAGCACTGTGTCCTTCCCTGCCAGGAACCTACTTCAGTGCTAGCGCTGATTCAGGAACTTAATTCACCTGAGCAGCCCTATTTATTTCAGACGAATCTGGTAGTATAAGGATTAGGAGGCTGATTCACCCCTCAGTAAGAAACAAACAAGGCCAAAGAGCTGGGGGAAAAAAAGGGCGAAAGAATGAGAATCCGGGCAGTGTTTGGCAGCGGGGGCTGCGGCAGGCTGGGGAGGCTGGGGATGGCTCTCCGCAGCGACTCGGTGCTGGCTGCAGCGCGAGGGCAGCACCCGGCCCACGGGGGTCGTGGATGCAACCTGCCGGCAGCAAAGACCCGAGTTTCAGGGATTTCAGGCTTTCAGCTGCATCAGAGAAATGGACCCAGCAACTTCATGAAGCTGCTTGCTTCTGAGCGTGTCCCAAATGAAGCTTTTGTCTTTTTGTTTGGTGTAAGCCCAGGCAACCTTTGCGTTCTGTTTTAGAAAGGGTTATTTTTCAAAGGACTGCAGAGCCTCATAGGTCCCGAACGCCAGCAATTGCTTTGGAACTAGCATTTTAGTGAACTATATTCTTGACCCCTAGTTCAGACAGGTTCCTCTGTTTCTTCGATAATTTTTGTACCATAACTACTGTATTTTCTGTGTAAAGGAACTGTGTATTGATCTTTCTAATGCCAGCTTATCAAAAGTTCATTTGCTTTTGTATTTGTGGCTAGCTTATGAATTTACAAAGGATCTAACTTTTCCCATCAGAATTTTATATGGGTCAATAGAATCCTTTTGAAAGTCTGTGTTATCTTTTTAAATTACATTATGCAATATTCATCATAGGTTTATTTTTTAAGTAAAATATATACTGTCTTTAAATTGGCTTTCTGTAGTATTAGGTCTGGGAAAATAAACTTTATCTGTGTGATCCCTGAATTTTATTTTTAGAAAAGAATAGGAACCATAGATTTTTCAGATTTATGCTTTTTACATGTTTTTCTCATACCTTTTTCCGTCGGTTTTCTTTTCTTTCTTTCAGCTGAAATTGGCAGCAGAAACCTCCTCAGTGGGAAAGCTGCCCTGCTAAGGCTTCCAGTCTAGTTCTGCATTTTGAAGCAAGGAGCAGGCCTTAGAAATGGATGATTCAAAATTGTGCAAAACAAATCCAAGCCCTAAGCTTTACGAGATTCTCCCGTATATATGTATGCTATAATATTTTGGTTTCTATATACTCAGGCAGTTGTAAATCTGGAGCACCTCTAACTACCAAGTAGAATCATCCTGTTCATATATATTCATCCAGTTGCCTTCCATTTTATCATGCTCACAACGAGGAAGGTAGACCAGAAAAGGGAAGGGTGTTTATGTGCACAGTGACTGAAGTATAAAAACACTGTTTGCAGTTGTGTTCAGTGTCCTTGGGCAGCTTCTTGCCGTGCAGCAGGGAGGAGCAGTCAGGCCTTTCCAGGAGGCCACATCTATAACAGGAGCTTTCTGGAAACAGGGCAGGACGTGAAACTGGAGACCAAGGACCAGTGGGTCTGGCAAGCACATGAGATAGGAGGCAATATAGGAGGAGTGATGCTAGGAAGGGCTGGAAATGGAGAAACTCAGTTGTAAAGCAAATTAGAAGTGAATACCATGGTAGGAAGTACCCACCTGAATTTCAGTTTGGCCCCTACTTTAGCTCTTGGGGTTTTCATATGGCCTGAGGTAAAGACCATTGATAGCAATGGAACTCAGATTTCAACAGAATTTGAATACAAAGATAATATTTTTTTCCTTCCTCTCATAAGCAGAGCCACCTAAATGCCTTTATGGCCCCTCCTTTTTGATTTCTTTTTTTTTTTTTTTTTACAACTGTTCATTATTTTTTATACAATACTATTTGCTTTGGGTTGATTCTCATAATTATAGGAGTTAATTCACAGTAGCCACCAAAATAATAAGGGCAAAGAGATCCTGCTAGATAGGTACTACAGACTACAGTTAAGAAAGATTTATGGAGTTATTTGTGTGATATTTTGAGGGGATAAGGAGAGAGGGGGAAGAAAAAAAAAAGCTAGATTTTGAGGCTATTCTTTACATGCTCCACTTTTCCAGAAAACAACAGATGTCCCTTTTCTTGCTAGATACAGATTTTTCTCACTTACCCAAAAGGAGCCTGAGAGATATCAGTTGTCCCTTGCTGTGTCTGAAGCATTAATTTTAAACAAGATATAATTACTGAGTTCTAATATGACCTTTGTTATTTTATCTGCAAAATGCTATGATGGGAAGAAAACTCCCAACTCCCAATGCTAATGTATAGGACTTGATGCAGGAAAATTATTCAGTTTGTTGTAAATCTAAAGCTTCAGCTTTTTTTCCCTTCTTTTCTTCTTTTTCTCAAATTATGAAAAGAATACAAATGATTGAAAAAAGAAGTCCTTCCTTCTTGCTTGAAGTGTGAAAAGCCCCTGTTAAAGCCCCACAGAGCTCACCTTAATGAGTGTTTTCAAAAAATATACTGGGAGAGAAACTTCTTTGAAGGAGACTAAAAGAAAAGAAACTCTAAGCTACGTTTCATAAAGTGAGTATCTTTCCACAGAACCCATTGTGTACAATGGGAAGCTGCAATATAAAGACACCTGAAAAAAAAAATCAATGATGTTTTCATCAGGTTCAAATCTCTCTGACTTTGTCCTTGCATTTTAAAAAGGTTGTTGTGCGAGGAATTGTTGGTCGTGGTTCTGAAAATGCCTAAGGAAGTGAGTCACAGCTGAGAGTACCTGGACAAAAGGTAAATGTGTTGTATACGTTGGCCTGACAATATAGTTCAATGGATAAGCTATTACTATAGCAGATTAGTAGAAAGGTGTCCGAAGAGTATAGCACTGTTTCAAAAATCCACTAACAACTCCTCTTAAGCACAGTGTTTGGACTTATTCTGGAAAGATGGAAAATGAAGGAGGAAAAACTCCACTAAAGTAATTTTTCTTTTGGATGACAATAACGTATGGTTGTCTTTAAGAATCCCGGGCATATATCAGTATACCCCTGTTTGTGACCAGTGTTTAACATGATGTTCTCAGCCCAAAGAGATGTGTTATCTTTCTCCTCCGAAATAAAAGCAACACTGAAAATAATCAAGTTGATGGTAACCTGGAATCACAACTGCACTTTAGGTTGCTTTTGGTAATCTAAATGAGGTGTCATGTGCCAAATGTTAAAGTATCTGTGTTCAGAGACACAGAGGCTTATCAGGCAGGATGCAGGATGTTGCATAGATGTATTCCTGGAAAAGAAAGGACAATGTCATTTGAAAACAGTATTGAAATAGTCCTCTCCCGCAGTAATGGAAATGAGCAACACTATTGATGCAATGTGTAGTTAAGTGAAAACTCAGCTAATCAAACTGTCTATCAATAAGTATAGGACTGGTCTGCTTCTGATCTTTGCAGTGTCTCCTCTAAGCATTTTCACAAAAGTTTCTGTTTAATAAACTCTCCGGTGGTCATATCATTCTTTATTTGGCGTTCAGAGAACTTATCTTTGCTTTTAAGTAAGTTGTCCTGCCGGTGGCAGCTAGCAAAAGCATCTGCATACTGGAAGGAAAGCGGAATGGAGGGGGAAAGAGCTTTGTGTCAGGCCGAGGGCAGGATGGTTTTAGCTTTCTCTGGGTGATGCTTGAGATCATTAGGGACAGAGTGTCTCTCAATTTTCCAAATATAGAGGAAAACACAAAATGAAGTACCTTGGTTTGTCGACTAGGACTACAGAGTTAGTGCCTGTTGTCTTCAAATCGTGTCTCGAGCAGTCGACACACCAAAGTCAAGTGAGGACTCGTTTTGGGAAGTACCGTTGCATGGTAGTCTTGGGTTTTTGTAGTCTCTGCTGCTCATCCATTACTGGCCAGTGCCAGAGAGGGGTCCAGACCAGACCACTCCATGTGACTGAGTATGGCTATTCTTATGTTATCATTTTTGTTGAAATCAGAACATGCTCTTGAATTTTTCGTATTCTTGTTGTAGCATAAAGAGCTTTGTCATAATGGAAAGAAAGAAAATTGTATTTTTGATGTACATCCTAGTGATGGAAACTGAACAACAAAGCATAGCAACTTGATGCCCTGTTTTTGTATTCTCAAACTTTCTGACTGTTCTGAGGGTCTTTCATAATTAGTTAGTATTCTTTGGGTTGCTGCTTTGTAGAAGCCATTTCTGTTTGACCTCTGCTGGCTGTGAAAAAAGCATATAAACTTTTCTTTTTTAAAGGAATGTGCGTTGTATTTGAAAAAGTACAAAATGTCATAATTTCTTTTTTTTCTCTCTCTTTCTTACCTAAGTGGTAAACCACGAGCATAAAATATTTTGAAGAAAAGCCAAGCAAGTAATCTCACATATCTTGTAGTACCTGTTAGATGTTTCTGATACGAAATTAATGTGTTAGACTCTCCAGAATATATCTTTAAAACCATTTAGGACATACTCTTTGAAAGTATGGTTCTATTCTGAAAACTGACAATACTGAAATGTCACCTTTTAACTTAT
>JAUBNY010000290.1:1893795-1909752 GCA_032275445.1 Crypturellus soui
AGAATTAAGATTTGTAGGCCATGTGGCAAAAGAGGCAGAGGAGATGGAAATCATTTCAGTGGTGTTTAGTTTTTCAAAGGCATGGATAAATCCTGCTTTGGGGAAATTTTCATTCTTCTTTATCGTCATTTAGCAACACAGTCATTTCTGTTGCCATTTTTTGTGCATTTTTCTCATACTGCTTCAAAAGGGAATAAGGAGGTAAGTTCATTTAGTAAGAGTTGCTCTCAAATTTAGTCTGTGCCTTCCAAATCTTGGGGTTTACCTCAGTGAAGTCTTTCAGCTTAGCTAAAAATTAAAGATAACAACCATAAAAAGATCATAAACCCGTTATGATTATCATGAACCTGTTATCGTAAAATTAACCACAGCAACCCGATCTATACGGTAAGATGACTCCAAGGTGCCCGTGTTGGTTCTGCTCCCGCCGCCCTTGCCCACCTTCACGGCGATGGCCCGGGCAGTGCCCTGTCCCGGGAGCAAACATCGCGCTAACGCTCATGGCTTCTTCCCCGTCAGGGCCAGGGAAGGAGCGTTTCTGCCCACGATGTGAAAGTTTGCAGCAAGCAGATAGGGAAGGGTCAAGGAGAGCGCTGTTATCTGGTTACAGAAATAATATTGCCCGTGTTCTCAGCATTCGCTCAGCATGCATTGCCGGTTCCCAGCCAGCATGCCGATCCTTTAAAAGAACCATGAATATTTCTTTTTGCGATCAGCAGCAATGACAGCAAAAAAATCCCCACTGTAGTCCGAGTGTTTTGTCTCCCTATTGCTCAGAAAGGAACGTAGTTCGGCCAGGGAGCCCGGAGCGCCCGCGGAGCGGCCGAGCTGTCCCGCTGCCGTTTGCTCCCGGGAGCTGGAGGGCGCGCGGGTGAGCGGGAGGCCGCGCTGGCTCCCTCCGCGCCGGCCCTGAGGCCCTGGCAGGGCTCCGCTGGCCGCGCTGCCGCTGCTCCCTGGCCCGGGGACAGCCTGGCGGGCGCTCGGGTGCCAGCAGCGGAGCAGCGATCTGTTCCCTCCCCAACCCCGCTGGCCGGAGCGGCCCTCGTGCTCCCGCCTCAGCCCCGAGCTCCCTCACGGTGTTCTATCTGTGCCCGCGGCCGTGGCGCTCGCGAGACACCAGCGTTGGCTCCGTCTGGCTCCCGTGTCCCTGCTGCTGCTCACGGCAGTGGGAATCAAGGATCTGTTTCAAAAAAGATGTGGTCACCGCTTTTCCCTTCTGTCTCATTCCCTGGTGTGTGGGTGGCACCGGGGTCACTGCGCGAGCGCCTTCCTGCTGAGACACGCTTGAAAATTAATCCGCGCCCTGGATGGCCGTATCGCCTGCACCTTCCCACCTCCGCCGTCCTTGCGACCTCTGCGAGGATGTCGTGCCCACAGCTAGTTGGGGATTCACAGCTGTCAGAAAAGGCTCATCTGCTGGAAATGAATCGTTTTGCAGAAGTGCAATTCCGAGGGCAGCGAGAGGAGAGGGATGAGGGGGCAGACAGGGAGACAAAGGGTAGGAGGCAAGAAAGGTTGGGGTCAGGAGATGGCATTCCTCCACCTTGCCGCAACCAGTGTGCGGTCACCCTCACGCGCGGAGTGCTCTCAGCACAGCCCCATATCTGTATTTGAACCAAGGACAGGAGGAGGCATGAGGAACAATGCCTTTTTTTTTTTCTAATATTTTTTAAAGGTGTCTGCTTTTCCGAGCATCACAGTGAAAAATTCCCAAAGCTTCCCGTATTTAACAACATTTTCATATTGTTTCCCTGCCAGCTATCCCATACTATTATGGTAAATATGACCATTTACACAATAGGTATTGTGAAGAAAGAGCTCGCAGTGAGCAGCTCTAAACCATGATGAATAATCAGGAAATGAGCATCATCAGTCAAACACTTGGAACCACGCATTTTTTGAGTGCGGATTTTGACAATGATATTAATGTATAAAATGACCGGTTTGGTCCCCGTTCTTTGATTAGACATTATGTCTAACCTGATTTTTATCACAGAAGAGTATTTGAATTTCAGAGTGTTTTGAAGAAGAAAATTATTTGTATTTCTGAGTCCTGAGACTACTGCCTTCCTACTTTTACTTCTTTTCACTGTGATCCAAGCCATTTGTCCTGCACATTTGTGCTACATTTTAAAAATTGAATTATTCAGGAATGTGCCTGGATTAGACTGCACAACTGCATTCTGTTACTTATTATGTAATTAATAATTGAAATTTCATTTTTATTAATATTTTCTGAATTGCATTGCAAAGTTGAAATATAATTAACACATTCACCGTGAGTCCTGCCTTCTTGTTCAGTACAGGTCATCAGGAACATAGTGACACTTCCATTCTAATGATATATCCAGGGAGAAAATAGGCTTATAGTATTCCAAAAGAACAGTCTCTCTCAATCTAAGATGAATAAGATAATTGTTAATGCCATTTTATGTACTGCATTATGCAGCAAAAGAAATGTGCCTTTGAGTGGCATGCATTTGCAATCAGAAAGGGAAGAATACTGAAGGAAATGCACGTATTATAGCATCCTATATATTAGAGGATAAAACCTTTTTAGGTCATCTGGCTCATCCGTGGGATAAGACAGTTCCCTGTTGCCCCTCTTTTAATGTATCACCTTCTGGAAACCTTAGGTGTTTCCAGTGAGAGAATTACAATACTCTCCTATGGAATTCATTTCACAGCACTATAGATAACTAGGCTGCTGCTGTTATCCATCCTGCTTTTTTCTGCCTTTGTTACCATTCAGTATATTAAAGAAAAAGGGAGGTGTACCCATGCAGGTGTAAATAATGTTTTAGACAGGGGTCTTTCAGAGGCATAATTCATGCTCTGATTCAAAAAGTTACAAGAAAAAAAAAGTGATATGTTACGGCTATGTGTTTCTCCGTCAGAGACTGCTGATGGGCACTGTGCAGTGAAAGTCTTAGCGAAAAAAAAAGCAATAAAGAAGAAATGAGAGACGTATAATAACTCCTAAAGCTACTTGATATGGTGTAGTTACAGACTGCTGGCACTGGAGAGGTTTCCGGGGTTAGGGAATCAGTTACAGGTTTTGCTATAGACTTTGATACAACTTTGAACAACAGCAAAGGGCGCTGGAATATGTACGAATCATTTGCACAAGTGTCATTCACTCATGAAGGACCTCACTTTCCTGTGCTGTAAACTGGAAAATCTGCCACTTTCAAAGATAGTGGGCCAAGAAAAGATATATTCCTCATACAAATGACTGTAGCCCCAGTTAATTTGTTCCCTGCTCTTTGCCTTCTCAGATGAGTCTAGACCACAGGTAAGAAAGTGGCCGTGTGGCTTGAAAAAGGCAATGCTATTCCGACTTAGGTTATAAACTGGTCAGGGACACATTGTCCAGGGCTCCAGTCCACTTTTTACTACCTAAGTTCCACATAGAGTAGTTATATGTCTATACTGGAAATAAAATGACGGTTGACCCGAGGTGTCAGAAATACTCTTTCAAATGGCTTGGAGACGGCTTTTATACTTGTCTCACTTCAAATATCACCTAAATGGCAAAGGAAGTCTATAACTAGACTCAGATAAACTCACTTCAGGAGGCTGTGTGTGTGTGTCTTCCCTGTAACTGAAGCTAAGTTGTCAGATCAATATGCAACAGGAGCTTTCAGCTTATTTTAGAGCTCATTAAATGTTCCACATTCTTTTACAAGCTCCTTAGGTGATTGAAAAAAAAATGCTAAAATGTCCACTGGCTTGTTGTTCCAGCTACCTCTGTATGGAAACAAGAACCTCTTAATCACCCAGCTACTTACAGATCAGTGTTTCAGTCTTGTGACGTGGCACACAAGAGTATCTCAGATATCTCATATCTGATATCCTATCTTATACCCCATCTTCCTTTCCATACAGGTGTCTTCAATGAAATGCCCATAAAAACAGATACCTAGGCACTGTGCCAATTAAAAGCAAACTACTACTCTTAGTTTCCTCACTTGTCAGTTGCCTTTTTGATAAAGAAATTGTTTTGTTGTCTAAGGAGCATGCTTCGGATTCTGCTGGCCCAATGAGTCATCGCGTCTCACCCTATCTGACACAGCTGCTACAGCTAAGAGTTAAATAGGACTCTGCTCTGATGTATAAATAAGAGAGCTCAAATGTTAAGTTGATTTATCCATTGTTTTTAATAGTCTGTCATTTTAGGAAAGGTTATTGATAATGAACATGGCCACTTCCTCCACTGAGCGCATGGACAGTTGTCAATGTTACCTCTACTTCTCAGGTTATTGCTTGACACATGAGATGTGGTAAATGCAGCTGCATTTACTGACCAGCTGCAAAGTGAAATGTGGGGTCTGGAACCACAATAGTGAATATGCCATGACCCACAGCAAGAGATAAGGCGTTCTGCTTCTTGGCTCTAACCAAAAGCGTGTGTGTGATCAGTTTGTGTCTCAGCTGATAAGTAAGGGCTCAGTCATTTTCATCCACGTGCAGGCCCTTCAGTCTTCTTCCACAGAAAGAGTGGGACTTCTTCCAGTTGTAGGTAATAGTTCTTCTTATATTGTGCTTTTTTTTGTGGTCTAATGGAAGAAGTACGTAAACATATGCACAGATGCATGCACACATTTGCCCATAAATACACGTATATTTATACAACAAGTGATAAGTGAATGTGGTATCTGAAAGAACTGTGTGCTGGATCAGAACTGGAATACTCTGAGAGTTGTATGTACTTCCCTGTGACTCCCTTGGCAAGTCTTTCATACTACTTCTATGTATGTGTGAATAAAAGTTTCGTTCTCGTGAATTTTCTAGATGTATGGAAATTTGAGTCTTTTATCTGAAGAAGTACAGTCAGTCTCAAAAAACGGATCCTTTCTAGGCTTTTCATTTAGTTGTGGTATTGCAGCCCTAAGGCGTTAGAAGGTGAACTCAGTCTTAATGAATAAGTTCTTATTTTCTGCTGCAGGTACCAAACTCATTGCAGCTCTCTAGGGCTGAAAGTTATTTTCCAAAACAGTTAATTCTCTGTTGTTGCCAGGAAAAGATAGTGAAGGGCTAACCTGGCAGAGACAATTTTAAGACCACCGAATGATGAGAAACAAATAAGTTTTGGGGCCCTGCTCTGGGTCAGGGTGCATGATTGCGCAGATTCCAAAAGCTCCTACCCCTGTGGGTGCAGGCAGGAAGGCTGTTTGGCAAGGGCACCGGATGACTTACTGTCTCAGGATTGTTATTGGCAGTATCCCACATCCTTCTCTCCTGCTCCATGTTCTCCCCCGGTAGCAGAGCTGTCTCTGGCAATATGTTGAGTTGTTTCATGGCTGCTATAGTTTCTGTACAAAGAATGCCAGGGAGGATGGCAAAGAAAAAGAAGAAATAATTGATAGGCTCTAAATCTTACGCAGAAAGTTTCATTCTTCTCCTCTCTTCCTATCTGGACCATTTCTACAGTAGCTCAGAAGACTACTTAAATCTCCTTTTTAATGGTAAAAATGTAAAGCTGATTTCTCATTGAGTGGCATATCATGCAGTCACTCACACCAGGATAAATCATTTGGAAAAGTGTGCCATTCTGATTTGGTACAATTTTTACTTAATTTCCAGTGGTTTAAGTGAAATTTTGTAAGGTTTGGAACAGTTAAAACTAGAAATGATGTATCTGTGCCTGTGACTGCCTCTGACTGTGCATGGTGGAGACAGTTTCAAAAATGCTTGAGTCTAATTAAAAGCCATCAAAGATAGCCAGCCAGCAGTGAAAGTCTGCCTAGCCAATTGGAGATTCATTTATTGATAAGGAGATAAGAATATTAAGGATGAGCTCTAAAACTAAGAAAAAGACAATAAACTATTGTAACTGTGTCCTGCACTTTGTCATGGAAGTTTCAACAGCCAATTGTTTAATAAGATAAAAATGTGGAAATAACTGAACAGAAAATTAGAAGTGATAAATATAGTTCTGATGTGACTCAGAGTGCCAAGCCAATAGCGAGTGAGCAGAAGCAATATGTTTTTTGAGCTTCTGCAGCACTGAAATCTCCAGAGATTGTAAGTGGCAGAGTATCTCGTCCAGTATATGGATCTGTATGGATTTTAAAATATCTGGATGAGGAAAGCTGCAGTAAAAATGAGAGCTACAGAAACTGAAAAGTCAGCACCTGGTGAGCAAATTCATTGACTGCAGCATGGGATTTTTGTTGCTGCTGTTGCTCATGTTTATTTTATTCATTTATTTTAAAGTAAACTGAAAAGCTTTATTCAGCCTGCTCCTCTGTGTTTTTGCTTAGGCAAAATCACCAGCAGGTTTTTAAATTGGGAAACAGGAAGGCATTTAGCAGAAAAAGAGTGTAAGTGTCTCTCTGTCACTGTATGTATCCCCACAAAATCTGTGATAAAGATAGTGCAAGGAGATCAAATGCCGATTTTACAAAAATAGCTGCTGCTCTCCCTGTATTCCTATAGCTAGATCCTGACACCCTTGTTGTAAAGGATCCTGCTGTAAACTGAGAGATTGTTTATGGAGCAATGTCCATTAGAATATTCAAAACAAAGGAAAAATGACAGAAAAATGAAGCCGTTGTTTTGGCTTTATCATCTATAAAACCTCACCTTGTTTTCTAGCATATGCGTGGTAGACTAGCATCTATTCTTCAAATTCACTTCTCTCAGATCTAATATTGTTTTCATTCTTAAATCAACACTTTGCAGGGCCTTATAGACACACAGAAATTTCACAAAACATGAAATTCAAATAGCCAGGGAGGAGAATTAAAATCCTGCAAAACTTGGGAATGCATAGGTCACATAAACCGGAACAAAATCAGCCTTTTAAAACAGGATTTCTCTCTGTGTACGTGCAGTGTGGAGCAATTTTCGGGAGATGCATTGGGTGATGCGTGAGGGAATGAGCTGTTTGGTTTGACTCCAGCCCCAGTCAGTAATTGTTGCCGTCGTGGAGGCAGCTAAGCAGCCTGTGCAGAATGACTTAGTAGTCTCACGGCAGCCCTTACGAATAGTGGTTCGTAGCACAAAAACATTAACGAGCCAAACAAAGGAGGAAATGGTGGAGGAAACTGTCGAGGCGGAACTTGTTCTCATTCTGAGTTTCAGGGCTAAAATGTGCAGGCTGGGCCAGGGGGAAGGTACAAATCGAGCAGGTCCGCGTGGCAGCCGTCGTGGGGCTTACTGCAGAATTTGAGCCAAGAGGCTGAGTGCATCCCATGAGCGTCAAAATCATGGGAAGGATGAGAAAGAAAATTCCTCTAAGATATGTCTTGGTCCTCACCTGAAGTTTAGTTGTGGGAGACCTATGAGAAGAAACGAGGCAGCTCCCACAAAATCTCCGCTTTTACTGCTTAGGGGCCACCCGTAAATCCAGCGTGTCTCTTGTGAGTTGCCAAATATTGCTGCAATCTGGAGATCTCTGGGCCTGGAGGAACTAATAAAGGAGAGGATGTAATGGATGTAACCAGCTCTGAGCTGGTTGGGGCAGCGCTGCCTCGGCCACTTGTCCCTGGTGCTGCGGCACGTTGTAGGCAGGCAAGCAGGTGGCTGGACGCCACTGCACCTTGCGAGGGAGTGTAGTAGGGACAGGCATCTGAAAACAGACTGGGAAAAAAGCGTGATAAGTGCAGAAGTAAACCTGCCGCCGTCGTGCTCCGGAGGGTGGCAGAGGAGGAGGGGGTGCCCTTGCCCGAGGACCCCCGCGGTCCTGCAGGGCCATGGGGGCTGCATCTTCCTTCCCTCGCTGCCGTCGGACTGAACCCTTGGAGAACCGGCTGCGTTTCGCGCCCGCATCGCTCTCTGCACAGGCTCCTTGTGGTCGCTCGCGTCATGTGCCGGATTTAGAATACCTCCAGCATTACCATGGCAACGCTTTCTGCTTAAGTGTAGGTGCGAGCGTAAGTTAATTTTAAATAAGGTGAAGCGAGGAGGGGGGCGCGAGGAAGCCCTCGCCAAGCGCCCGAAGCCCCGCAGATCTCGCCATTTCACATCGCCCCGAGGTCTCGTCCTCCTCGCAGCCAAAGAGAAGCTTGGGGCTGTTTCTTTGGCCTGTCCGAGCCTCTTTTCTCCGCGTTTGGCTGGGTCGGAAGATGAGTAGGACCTAGGAAAGTCTCGCTGGATGCGCTGAGGATTCGCTGAGCACGGCATGAACGCGATCTGGCTGCTGGTAGCACTTGGCCAATGTGCTCCCATCAAACTGTGGCCCAGATCCCGCCCTGAGTGGGATCCTAAAGATCTGAAGCCTGTATAGATATATACGTGTATGTCTATATATGTATGAACATGCATATTTATTGCAGAGTTACATTATTTGAAATTAAGAAAAGAAAAAGCAAGCAAACAAAGACAAAATACTCAATCTCCAGAACAGAAACAGAAGTGTTAGTTCAGTGTAATTACCTAGAGAAGAGAAATTTGTGTATGAAATGTCATTGATGTAAGGAGTGCTGCTCACATAGGCATTACTAAACTGCCCCCATTTTTTTGTATTTTACCAACCCAATCAGAGCTCTCTTTCTCTCTCCGCCTCATAATTGACACTTATCACTGTTGTGTGTGAGTGTCTAGTCCATTAAATAAATATCAAGCCAATGGTAAGAGACCCAAAAGCCTACTTAAACATTCACCTAGTCATTTAACTCTCTGGGGTCCAGGCTTTGTACCAGTTACCTTCTTAATATACACAATTTACAGTTTAAGAGCGGGCAACTTCAGAAAAAGTAAAGAGGAGAGGTTTATACGAACACATTTATGACACCAATCACAGTTGTGCTGGGAGACCTGATGTGTCATAGGTGACCTTACAAAAGCAGTGGGAGTTGAGTGTTCTCTTCTCAAATCTGACTAACAAAAGGATGCTCTATTGCTTTTAGCAATAAACAGTTGCTTGGTAACCAGCTTTTGTGTATCTTTTGGTGACACTAATAGAACAAATATGTATGCCCAGATGATTGTCCCTTCCTTTTACCTGGAAGTGACATTCATACAAACAAAATGAGAGTGCTACCTCCTACCGGTACATTCATGGCCAGCGATTTTCTAAGTAGCAGGACACAAAAGACAGAGGTAAAGTTATCATGCAGATTATTAAGCAGTACCACCTTTTTAAAATTTGCTTTCTTTGCTCTGACTTTCATTTCTTATCTCCATTTTATTTCTTTGTTTAGCCATAAGTCACTCCCCTGCTGTATCATAGTGCAGGGAAAAAATCTTTCTTTCTAGAGTATAAAAAAGAATATTTCTGGACTGTGACCTCCCCGGTACTACAGAGAAACTATGTAATACTATGAACGGCCTATAAAGATGCTCTCAACTTTTTACAGTGAACTCATTATTCCGGTTTTGGTGAACTGCTTTGTAGTTTCATTTATGCTGGTGAGATCTCCTCTCCAAGTGATATATGCAGAAAGCCTCATTAGTTACAGTATCGTGCGATTTCCAGTCAGTCACAGTTAAAACCCCAAGATAAGAAGGGAGATGGCTGCTGACATAATGATTATTAGATTCTCGAAACCATCTGGGTGAGGTGGTGCGTGCAGGAGGATCGGAGTGCCCTGCGTGTGCCGCTGGAATCCTGCCTGCTGCCCTGCCCGTGGCTGGATGGGGCATCGAGGGCATCACGGAAGGATAAGCTATTAAACACTGTGTTCATAGGGCAGATGTTTCGGCCTAAGCAGTCAATAAATAACTGCGGTATTAGAAATCTCAAGGGTAAAGAGAATCCTTTTGTAGCTAATGTCTTATGAAGAAGGATCTGAATAAGGGAAAGTAAGGCAATGATGGGAAGACTCAAAGCAGAGGTCCCAAACACAAGGAGCTGTGAGAAATAATGGGATAAACTAAGGGGATGGATACCTCTGAGGCTCAGACATAAAGGAATAATAATTTTTGCATTATTTTCATGGAAATACAGACAGAATCCCTTTACAGAAAATTCAATAGGAAAGATGCTGGAAATGCTGTCTGAAATGCATCTGCCCTAGGAGGGACAATATAGGGATTAATTTGTGCTGTGTCCAGAATATTTCTTTCCACTTATGATAATTCTTGAACAGACACATCCAGATTCAGGGCTACAGCTGTGTTAGAACAGCTGTCCTCCTGATTACATAAACAGAAAAATAACTTGCCTAAGTGTGAGGAAGGTTAAATGAGAAAGTTCACAAAAGGGAACAATCTGGAGTCTCTTCTTTTTCATTTGTCACAAATGCGTGACAGGAAAGAAAGGTGTCCACGAGTGGTTTACAGTAAGTGATCTGCGGTTCTCTGGTGGCATCCACCAGTTATTTCCAATGGCAAAGAGGGAAAGACTAACAAAAGCAAGCCTGTCTGTAGACTCAAATTCTCTATGCGGTGCTCTGCAGCTGTAATACAAAAGCTAAGTCTACAGAAACTTAACATCTGCTCTACTCCCCCCAAAAGGGGCTTTTTCATTACTTTCATAATTCCTTGCATTTAAAAGTACTACTACTATTAGTCACACTTATAATTTCTTTTACTCAAAACCTACTATTTAAAGAAGATTTAAGGGCTGTAGGTTCTTTCTTTCCCTGTATTGTAATATACTATTCTAAAAGTGGATAAGCTGAAAAGTTGTCAAAGGATTTTCATAGTGTCAGACAATAGAGTCTTCGGGGCAGGTGGTGCTTTTCTTCTGCAGTCATTTATTTTCTGCGTTTTGGAATGGATTCTGGATCTTATTGAAAAGAGTAATTTCCACACAACCTCCCCTAGTTAGTGCTTATGCAAATTACACTGTAGGATTTTCACGACTGACAATCCTCTCCAAAAGAAAATATTTTTTTTCCAAGGAAAACAACTCTCATTTTCTGATGATAAATCCTCATTTTATTGTTGAGCAGTCATGGAGTCTAGAGCCCAGTTGCCTCACAGCTTTGTGCTATGCAGAAGTTTAATGCCTCAGACAACCATTCTGTAAAGAATTTCTGTAAGATTAGACAGGAACACTAGTTCATATCCTGGATTAGAGTATAATTTTTCCTTTAATCGTGATATGATTTCCCTATATTCCCTTTCCTGCAGAAGAATTTCAAACCCTACCACAGGAGTAATACAGCTTCAAGCCTGTGGGAAGAGGTAGTCTGGGAATAGGGGCTGGATTCTCCCCTACTGTTGAATTCCTTTGAAATTAGTAAACATCTGTCAGTCAACAGAAATTACTTACCGGCCTTAAGTAGGTATTATTTATTTATTTATTTATTTATAAACAGAAAGATAGCGCTTGCTTAAGCACTTGCTTATTTCACAAGGTTAGAGATCCTGCCCTTATTTCTCAGAGTTGTCCATTCCTCTTCGTCCATCCCTCTCTATGGGTTTAGCACTTTCATAGCGGACTTGAGCTGCATTTCTTTTTCACTGACTTTCTGTGAAAGAACCTCTCCTGTTACTGGCCATCACCAGCTCCCTTCCATCATGATTTCATTCCATTCAGTTCTCTAAATTCAATTTTCAGGGAAAGGTTTTGATTTTTCTCTCCTTTGACTGCTTGTTTGATTTCCTGGAGCAATTCAGAGTAACTGCACACTGACTTCAGCTGGCTCCCCTTTATTTGCAGTGCTCTGAGGAAGATGATGCTATTGCCAGCATCATCTTCAGTACCCTTTCTTCAGTATTGACTGCACAGTTTCTTATTCAGGCCCCTGAAGATACTCGTTCTTTCAGTCTTTTATTATATATTTTCCTTGGCTTCAGGAGTTACACACCTGTATGACCTGCAAGGCCACAGAGGAGTTGAAGAATAGCTTTCTAAACAAACTGAGAAGCCTTTCTTCTCTGTTTCGCTGGCTGACGTCTGAGTCCTCCAGGGCTAGTGGCAGGTGTCTTGAACAAATCAAAACCCAAGGAGCTCAAATTACTCTCAGTGATATGATAGACTGCATGCTAAATAAGGCTAGTGACACCGGCTAGTGACACCGCTTCTGCCACTGCAACATACCAAGGCATACAGTCAACCAGATCAACTTTCTTCTTTTCCCTTGGCCCGTTCCCTCCTTCCATCAAAAGCTGGATGGGCTTTAAATACCAGAGATATGACAATTACCTAAAAGACTGAGCAAAAATACCTATGTTCTGTTGAAATGTACAGCCAAAATTTGATTTATGTTAAACCAAAATCAGTGAGCTTGGGCAGGCCTTCTCTGAATCCTGGTTGCAGCATGGAACGAGCTGCTTTTCATATTCCCTCCTGGCCTTTCCTGTCAGCATCAGCAAGGAACACTAAGACGTCAATAACAAGTGAAACCTCTGTTATTCTAAAGTCTGCCAAACCCCAGATGCATGACACTGGGCTTTACAATGTGTGACATGCTCAAAATGAGGAACTCGATTGAAAAGTGGGTTAGAGAGTATTGAAAAATAATGTGAAGGTCTCTTTCATGCGATCACATCTCTGGGATCTCTGTTTTAAGAAGAGGTGGGTTGGACCTGGGTGGTTTTGCACCCAGATATATCAGTCCAGTATTTTTGAGCTTGTTTTTGTCTTTTTCTCCTTAAGTTCCCAAAGGGCATGAGTGCAGAAAGTTCTGAAATCTTAAGAAATAAAATTTTGGGAGATAAACTGTGTAGGAAGAGGCTTGTACACAATGTTTTGTTATGATTTTTGTTTTTTTTTCAAGAGGTATATCAAATGAAATAGAAAATGAGATGGAAATTGGATTTGAAAATGTAAAATCAAAACAATTCCTTCCCCCAAAATATCAAAATAAAAAGTTCTCAAAATCAGCACAGCTCTATACTATATTTAGCGGTCCCCAAATTGACATTTCCAGATAAAGATTTTTAGTTGCCATTAATTTGTAGTTCTGTGAGATTCCCAAAGCTCCTGGATGCTTTATGCAGCTGTCAGGTTCATGTTTGTGCTCCAGCTGCATCAGGACATTGTTTTAGGATGGCGCCCTGAGCACAGCTCATCATCATGTTCCTCTTGCACCCCAGCTCCCATGGCAGGAGTCTTAAGGCAGATGAATCAGCAGAGAGCTAGGGCATGGCAACAGCCAGATCTCCGAAGCCACGAGGAACACAGCTATCCAGCAGTGTAAGAGAGGTGACTGTTAGTGCAATCCTCAGGTGCTTTCACTGTCAGAAGCTGCAGATTTCAGAATACAGTGTGGAGCCAAGGAGGTACCATGATCAGCTGAACGTAAATTTTGCTGTACACAAATGCTCAAGTGCCTTGAGAAGGAAGGCAACAGAGCTGGCAGGCTCATCTTCCAGACCCAGGCAGGACACGAGGAGGAGTATCTCCAGCCACACAGAGCAGAGAGCAAAAATACTCATCCTTTTGTTACCATAATCTCTTTGCAAACCATGTGTGGAATCAGTTTATTTAAAGCTTATCTTTACTCCAGAGCTAACTCAAATTATAACTCAAGCACTGTCACTCACTAAATGCTTGTCTTCACTGAAAATCCTTCAGTTGAGTACTGAGGAGCTTTTAATCACAAGTCTGGACTATAACTCACCAACTTCTAAAGCACTTTTACACCCTCCTCAAAAATCAGGGCTTGTGTTCATCTGGTTGCCTTGAACTGCTCAAGCTTTGTGTCACAGGGGTTGGGCTCACCTTGATTTATCTCACCTGACTTAACTGAGCAATGAAGAGTTACCTTCTGAGTTAAGAAGTGTGGTGAGGAGAAGGCAAGCCAGGTTATAGAAAATACTGTAAATGCTAATACCAAGTATTCAGTATTAATTCCATGCCCTTCTAGGTAAGGGTGAAGGATTAAGAGGAAAGATGGCAAACATCATTTGGAGGAGATGGAAGAATGGTCAGGAGTCAGTACACAGCCATAGGGCTGGCTCAGTGTCTCTATGTTTGCTCTCTTCAAGATTTCTCTGCTGACCTTTGGGAAACCACAGAGTGGAAATTTCTCCTTCAGCTCCTCAAGAAGGTAAATCTCTGATGGCAGGTCACGTTAGACATTTCACAAACCAAAACTGATGTTGTTTTCCTCAAAGCCTTACACTATTTTCCTTCTCTTGTGGGGTTATATAACTCCCCAGCCTCAAGCTTCAACCTGGAAGTTGCACTAAGAGTAATTCGAGGAATAATTTGTAATACACACAGAAACTGATTGATAACAGAAGTGAAGTTTACTAATAGTACAAGAGAGCTGCAGACTTAACTCCTGCATTTTCCCACTTTCCCACATAAATTCGTTTCTTTCCCACATAAATTTGTTACCTCAGTTAGGAATTACTGACAGGAAACAGCAGTCTTCAAAGATTGGAGTTATTATGGATTTCCCTTAATTAATATTGGGTTAAATCCCGACCCTTTTAAAATTAATGACAGTTTTGCTATTGTCTTTAACAGGGCCAAGATTTCAGTTCTACAACATGTAACCTGATGATCTGGAATTCTTTATGTCAGTTCTTTCATTGCCGTTGTTACTATTCTTAAATATAATCTGAACACTATTTCTCAGATCTACCAAATTCTACTACTTTTTTATTTTTTCAGTGGACCTGATCTTCATGTCCCTTATACCAATCTGCATGATACATTCTCCTCTAACATAAATATAAGCAGGGCCAAAAACTCTGTGATTTGTTTGTTTGTTTGGTTTTTTTTTTTGGTGCATGGATCCAGTAGGATCTACTAAAGTTATTCAGTTGGTTGTTTAGCACTGTCTTAAATTCAGTGAATTTTTCAATTAAAATGATTTAGCCAGGAAGCTCTGTGACCTCATTTTCTGTATATGTCATGTCAAATTTGTTTGACAGAATCAATTCATCTTTGCATTCATTCTAGAGTGCATGTGAATTCAATTATGTATCCAGCACTCTGAAATCTTCAGGGAATTCAGGACAATCTGTACTATACAGGCAGTATATTGTTGTGTCCTCCAAATTTTTATCCAGACAGGAACACCTAGGGTTTTCTCATTTTGGTCTGTGTCAATTAAAATGTAGTTAAAATTTTTAACCTGGCAATTTTTCAGATACCTTACTATTCAGAGAAAATCCATTTGAAGACATTTCTCCTTGATAATGCGATCTGAAATAAAGGATGTCAAAAATATCTGTTAAAAATACATTGAAAGCAACTTTTGCAGCTCCCACATAGATGGCTGAGTTATGTCAGTGAATAGGCTCCATACAGTATTAAAAGTCCATTATCCTTTTCAAAAATCAAACCTGTTTTTTTGAGAGAAGATGTCAGGCTATATTTAAAATGGGATCTAGATACTCATTTCACTTGCCTACTCATAAAAAACACAAACGGTTACAGAAAATGGATAGATGTTTTTTTTGTTAAAAACTTTATGATCTCCTGATATCCACACTTCCTTTAGAGATCATTAAGGAAATTAAAAATAACCAAAATCTTTATTTTCACACTTTCCCCAATTAACATTTCACATACATCTTTGTCATTTGGGAAAACAAAATAATTAATCATTTTACAGTAAAAAATATCAATGCAATTGCTAAATACATTTATATTTCATAATTAGTATACAAAAATGAGAATATATTTAAAAGATCTTCAGAACAGGGACTGGTAATTTCACATTCTTTTGGCTGACATTTTAGTATGTCTATTCTATTACTCTGTATAAAAGTCCTATGTCTGAGTCCATATTCTAGCACACAGCACCACATTTCTTCCCCAGAGAGTGATCTTATGATCCAAGCAGAAGTTCGAAGGACTTTATGGATTGGGGCTTGAGGCACAGATTTAAAGTGACTTCTCTGGAGTTAAAATTTGAATCCTGACTCTGATAAAGTGCTTATGGATGAGAATTAACTTGCTCCATACCTAAACTAATTTCTATATCTATTATTTTTGCAGAACAATGTTTTATAGGGCTGGCTGATACTATAAGTAATTAACATACTGAAATATAAAAAAAAAACCCTTAGCTATTCCAGTCCTTTTCTCTTTTCTTTTCTTTTCTTTTCTTTTCTTTTCTTTTCTTTTCTTTTCTTTTCTTTTCTTTTCTTTTCTTT
>JAUBNY010000290.1:1909852-1951260 GCA_032275445.1 Crypturellus soui
TTCCCTTTCCCTTTCCCTTTCCCTTTCCCTTTCCCTTTCCCTTTCCCTTTCCCTTTCCCTTTCCCTTTCCCTTTTTTTCCTTCTCGTGGCTTAACGTCTTAAGGGCTTCATCTCAATTTTGCCTTAAAAAATAAAAAGGATACAGTACAGTACAGTAAAATAGATGGATGTGGAATGATTTAGGTATCACTTACCCATGCTTATGTTCTCATTTGTAACTATAGTGGGATCTGTAGCTGTAGCATTTGGCCCCATGGACATTAAAATTGCATTTGGCCCCTATTGGACATTAAAATTGCAGGTGATAACAAGAAAAGATGTTGTTGTTATTTCCAATCTTTGGTATTTTTTAAGATTGTTTCAGTATATGATCTTGTCTTTTGGTCAGTGAAAAAAGGGCACAGAAGCATCTCTAGGATCTTGGAATATCAATCTAACTGTCACTGGTTGCTGCTTTTTGTTTTTTCTGTGTGTGTTTGTTTTTTTTTTCCCTTCAGTATGCTGTGGCCTTTTCAAGTACTTTACATCAGCATAGCTGTTTAGATTTCAAAGGACTTAGGACAAGTAACACTGAAGGAAAGCTCAGCCTTATTCTCTATATTTTTTCATTTTCATTTAATTGTTTTTATTTCTTTTCTTGACTGTTTCAAAACATGGATGAGAGATGAAACCTGTTTACTTTGCTGGATTTGAGCTACTGAGATCTAAAGCAAGTGGTAAGTGTCTGTCTTCTCCTTGTGTGTAATCAAAAGTAGAAAAATAGTCAAATTTGGAGGTGGTTTTGGGCATACAGATATACATTTGCTATGATTTTAACCAGCAAAATGTTTTGTTGGCTTCAGTAAGTCTGTTCCTGAAGTGATTCATTTTAGGGAAATCGGAATCTGTCTGTTTCATTGCTTCCTGCGTGTTCCAGTTACAGCGAGGCATGTTATAGCGCTTCAGCTTTTAACGAAAGCAACGTAGCTCCCTTTTGAGATGAATTTTTCCACCTGCCATTTGAAATATGTTGATATTCCGGACTCTCGCAAGCCCACTCCACAGGCGGGTGTGCTTGGCAGCCACTACGTGGGGATCGCAGGAGCAGGGATACAACAGGTCCAAGTGAGCTGCATTAGCAGAGTTGTCTGAGTAATCTGGCAAACTCACTATACTGTCACTAAACATGAGAATTCGTTTCTGTTCTCTCATAAGCTGAAAACCCTGCGAAGCGGTTGCTCTGTGAACAAACAGACTGAGCGTGTTCTTAGCGTGAGCACTATTCCACCAGCCTCTCCTGAACGACATTCGCCCTCCCACTAAATGGGTAAATGAGAGGTTGATTGATAACACAGGAGTGCGTTTATTCACACTTCTCTTTATCCACAGCTGCACAGCCACTTCCTGATTTTTTTAGGAAACCAAGCAGTTCAGTTTCCTATAGTTCAAAAGCATGAGACGGCAGACATATTTTGCTTAGACATTTTACTTATCCCCTTTGAAGGGGATTAATCCTCTTGGATTAATTTTTCCTCCTTAAGGACTCCCTCTCTCTAGTAATTATTGCTTTTCTGTATTGGGCATGTATGGGCAAATATCTTCCAACTTGTGTTATAACACACTACACGGGTTATAATTTTTGTTCTTTTGGGCCTTAAAAAAGCAACAGAAAAATTAAAGCCATTTTCCCCTAGTGTTCCCATCTGGTGACTAATCAGATACTGTTTTTGCACACAGCCTGAAAAGATACCTAGTTCCTAATATCTCATATATCTGCTCATGTTGATTTGGAAAATGACTATAGACTTCCTGAAACCTGTTTATGTATTTTCTTTACACTGACAACATTAGCTCCTCTTACTTTTCTTTTATTACCAGAAAAACAGATGTTGTTATTTTATTTTAAAGAAAAACTTTGTTGTAAATACATGAATGAAATACAGCTGTTTATAAATGACACAGGGTTATATACAGAAATGGCAATGTATTCTTGGATACAAACTTCAGTTGTATGGGTGTTAGTATGTGCATATATGATATGTATTTGTGTTAGTAGTTACAGCTGAAGTTTACTTCTACTGGCAGTTGCTGTTACTTTTTTTCTGCCTTGTAACTTTACCTTTTTCAATACTTGTACTATTCTTTTCTTTGAGAAATAGGTATAGTTGTTTAAAAAAAATGTATTTACAGGTATCTTTGACACCAAAAATGTCCGCACAGAAGCAAGCAAACAAAAGTACATGGGATTTTGTAGTCCTGAAATACATTTTAATATGTGCAGATTGGATTGGTAGACAGAAGTGATCATCTAAAGATTTTGCAACAATCTGAGAATATTTACTCATATACTTACATGTATATTATAGATTACTCACAATCTACAATTTCAGTTAGGTATGTCTTATACTGTTCGTTATTACGTAATATACTGTTCTTTATTAAACTGTTGAAGCTGTATTGAGAGAGTGGGGATTAGAAGAGGGGAAGAAACTTACAAACACTAAGCAAAAATGTAGAGCATCCTTTGAAGGATGCCCCTGTCACAGCTGTAGAAGGCCCAAGCAGTGGACCTTTGTGCTCCATAAATTCTGTTTTGCTCAGTGTTTCCTGTGTTGCTAATGTGTCTGTGGGCATTGCCTACTATAATTTAGATCCAGCAGAATTATTAAAGATACTCAACAAGCTAATAAAACTTCTTGCATGTGTGTGCTTTGAAGAGCTTACAAGGAGGTTGGGTAGCTCAGTGTCTTGTAGAATTGTGTCTGGACCAGTATATTTCTTCAAATATTTCCCCGACAATGTAGTCTTGCTACTTTTCTGTTTGCTCTCCAGCTACATAATAAATCATGAGAACATCTGCTAGCACCTCTGTAAGTATCCTCCTCACACATCTGTTCATGCTGGAATATATAATCTCCATAGGAAAACGTGCCTCTGTTTTCTCCTAGCACCAAACTGCTGGAGAAATGCTCACTACTGTATCTATGAATCTGCCCCTCTTCCACCCTCCCCCTGAGATGTGTGCTAATAATTTGTGTGGTCCATTGGTAGAGGATAGAAGCTGAAAGGTGTTAACTTGGAAGTGTTCTGTGCAAGCGAGCTGCTATTTTAAGGTCATTTTTGCTCAGAAGCCCAAGCAGGGCAATCAGATTTTCCTACAGTAGGTTAGGACTAGATTCACTGAGGAGCTCCAGTCACTGCAGTGCTATGTCCTGCAGTGTATGGCCTCATAATGTTAGTACACGAGTCAGTGCAGCACATCAAAAGTCAATACAGCATCTGTGTATGGCTTTGTAGAGTGATCTTTAAGCTAGACTCATTCAAAAGGTCCAGTTTGGATTCTGAAACCATGAGAGAAAAGCACACTCAAAATAACAGGCGCCATTTTAATTTGACTGAGAAGTCATGGTTCCTGTGAGTCAACAGGAGTTTTGTCATGGATTTTATTAGGAACAGGGCTTTAGCATGAGGCTGGTCAGCACTCTATCCATCCATCTTTCTGTGGTAGGTGAATGAAACAGAGGTAAGAGGAGTCCAAGAGTTGACAGGTCTCTGGCTTCCCTTAGCACAGGTTAGCTGACTGCTCCAGCAGGTCACTGCCTCAGTCATGCTAAGTTCAGGTGGTTGTTCTTCAGTTCATTGAGCTGGTTTCTCATAAATGGGTTCTCACTGACAAATCACTGCAGACAGCCTATATAGCAACCTTATCTGAGAGCCTATCCATGGAGAGTTAAGCTTGTCCTCGGGTTTCAGAAGGAATGGCATCTTGGAATCTAAAAAGCGTCCTCAGGCTTCCTCTGATCTCCTGAGGTCCTGGGATCTCATAATGGAACCTTTCATTGTGTTAATCCCCTAATACTCAGTAACCATATCCTCAGCTGCTTCAGAGCACTCGCTCACACAGCTTGCTTCTTCTCTCATGCTCTCTCTCCCCCTCTCTCTTTTTCTTCTTCTTTTTTATTTAGTAAAGGGCAAGCAAATGGGATAATCCTGCTTGGTCTCTGAATGGCAAGTGAACGTTTCTTAAAATACGGCTCAGCAGTTGTCGTGTGCTTCACTCTAGGAATACTTCCTGTTCATCTCCAGGGTTTTAATTCCACTTTTGTCTCCATGGAAAAATGAAGCTTTGGAAATACTATGAAAATATGAAAGCCTCAAATCCCCATATTTTGGATTAAAAATGTGTTTTCTATGTGGGAAATCTTGTATGTCTTCTTGTATGTCTGCCTTATCCTGTCTTGTGCATATAAGAACATTACAACTTTGAGATATTACCATCTGTATAACACAACGCGCTTGCTGTCAAATTAATATTATTAGTTTGAAGGTGAACTCGCTCCACCTGCAAACTGTAGGTATTTAATAGCTCAATGTGCCATTCAGTTTGAGCACGCTGCCATTTGACCTGCCTAGAGGTGTGCAGAGCACCCTCTTCTTGGAACTGACTGTAGCTCCAGCTCTGATTTGTAGCTCCAGCTCTTTCAAGAAATGATCTCGGCCTCTGAAGCGAGAGCCAAACTGGCATTGTGCTCTAGGTGCATAGCCAATCTGCTTTCCATATTGTTATCTTGGCTTTAATACATCGTGAATAATCTGCTCAAGACAGTCTGAAAACCTCAGCACAAGCAATACATGCTTCATATCCCTAAAGTGGCTTTTTGCATGTGCATAGGCCTACCCAGTGAGGAGCCTGTATGCATGAGAGGGAGAAAATAGAGAGAGACCTCACATAAAACAGCCCTGTGATTTTATTTCTTTATAAGATACTTCTCCAAACCATGACTGAAGCCTGTGATTTTTCCACTGACATATGCATGCATTCCTTTCCTGGGATGCAGGAACTGAATCTGTCAGCCTCCTGATAAGCATTATGGAGGTAGAGACACCAGGATAATTTAATTAGACCCCAAGAAATAACCCAAACGGAAGGACATTTTCTGGTTGTCAGGAAGCAAATTCATCTTTATAAAGGAAAAAGCACCCCTCTGATTCAGAGACTTTCCTGCTCTCTGATCATCAAAAAATATTTATTTATTTATTTACTTATTGGGTGTAATACTAAGAGTTCTATGACCTTCCTTAGAGATTTGCTTCCAGCTCCTCAGCTGTGTGAGAACCATAAAGAAGTGGCAAAAAAGTGACCTCATGCTATGTTCCTAAGTCCTCTAAAGGATGATCCAGGTCCAAAGAGTAATTCAGAGTGGCTATGAGGTATCTAGACCTTTATTAACAGCTGAGGGATGGATGCTGTGATAGCTGATTCTTTCTTATTTTCCCTGTCGTTCCTACCTCTGGAAGAAGGTGTAAGGCTGCTTTGGTAAGTTATAAATCTATTTGTAGAACCCCACAGGTCATTTTTTTTCTTCCAGGTGTTGATTTTAATACAGGGTGGGCAAAACACCCATGGGTCTCTTTTGGATTAACTAGAGCTGGTGAAAAGGGAAAGATATGAATAGAAATGGGCAGGTGGGAAGGTGCATCTTCCTGCCTTCCCTCAGTTTACCTGTCAGGGTTGCAGACTGGGACTGTTGGCCTGCAACCTCGCTATAGCGCGATCCTGCGTTGCAGTCCCCTGGTTGAGGGACCTGTGCTACAGGCCGTAGCTGCCAGCTGAGCTTAGAAAGGTAAGATCTGTTCTTAGCTGGGCTAAGGATTCTCAGTCTGACCATTAGCACATTTCTGCTCCATTTAAAGCTGCATTTTTCTGATTTGAGAATGGAAATAAGACCTTCTTTTAAATACTTTGATATCTTGGGAGGCAAAGGCACTGCAGAAGTAGCAAAATGGCATTTGCTACCCTTATGAGAGTCTTTCTCTTCTCAATAGAGTAATAGGTTTGCATTACCACAGCTGTATACCCCTTTGCAGAATAGATAATAGTTATGCAGTTTGCCTACTCAGAATAATATAGCTACCATTATTAATAATTATAGGTAAAATAGTTATTAAGGCTTCATTTTGCAAAAACCAATATATTAATTAACTAAAAATTATGTTCGATGACCCACTTGTTAATTGCCAAAATCAAAATTCACTCTCCATCTGCTCAGAAATATACACAAAAAAGGCAGTTAAGTCATCAAAAAACATCTGATCCAAACAGTAATAATAAACATAGCTTTGTAAGCTGCCTTAATTTATCAAAAGTAATAGAATCATATCAAATAAGTTTTGTTAATTTTTGTCAGGAAAAATATTTGGAATATTTCAGATCTTATTCTTTTCATTGCAAGCAGCTTTTGCACCCCTGATATGAAATAAATTGCTCTATGTTTTATGGAATTTGGTTCTGGAATTTAATAAAAGTCCTATATTTTCAGGAATCCATTAATGGTATTGGAATTTAGAGATCTGGGCAATTGAGATGACAGTTTTAAAATGTCGGTATAAAAAGAGCGTATGGACTAAGTAAATCTGTTATTCACCTATGCAGTATAAATATAAAATGGAGCCCATAATGTACTATATTTCTGAAGCCTATTAAATCAGGGAGGAACTTATTCTTTTAATTTTAATTTTAATATACTCGCCATTGCTCTAATAATGCCCTAAGCAAAGTGAATGGGACAGTTTGTTACATGTAGGTTGAGGAAAATGATTGGGGAAGATAGAACTTACCTTCAGCATTTAAATTCTTCTCCTCTATCTCTGTATCTTGGATTCTGGGTGAATGTTTTTGCATCAGAGAAATGGGGTTCAACTTTCAAGTCATTCACTGTATCACTGTCCTTTCTAAAACAGGTTTTAGTGAAAGCACACTCTTAACGCTGATGAGAAATCTGACATTGCAAAAGTCAAATGGCTGAGTCTTAGGAAAAAAGATTGCAAATCACGACAAGGGAGAATGAGCATTAAGGCTGAAATCACAACTCCTTTCACAACATCTGATAATCTCTGTCTAGACTGGCATCAACATTACAAGTCCACATGAAACTTGTCTCAAAATCTTAAACTTGTATTTATGAAAGCTAACAGATAGCTTTGAGAGTGAATTTACTGGTGGTTTTGGCAATCAGCATTTTTTAAAAGGATTAGTAGATAACGCTTATGAAAGGAAGTATTAGGTCTAAATTGCAGATATTTTGTGAGGGAGTTGAGAAATGGTTGGAGAGGATGGAGTAAATTGCGAAGTAAAGGTGGTGGTATCTAGGACCATTTCTGGTGCTGGATTCACTTTGCACAGTGTAGAGGAAGAAATTGCCAATGTTATGTTGTGCCACCGCACTGAAGAAATGTTATTTGTGTCAGGAACATTTGGAAAATGGCCCTTCACGTATGTTGCCTTTGTTGATCCTCTCCAGGCACATTTGCTGTATGTATCTGTGGATGGTTATTGAGAGTGATTAGAAGTCTGCTGAATGTACTGTGCAGGACCTGCAAGGTGACCCCAGCAGAGCACAGAGGCACCGTGGCGGGTAACCTCTCGAGTGAAAATTGTGCAAATGATTGGCATGTGTGAAATTAAATCATCTAAAGCTTACAAGCTTATTGAAGCACAAGCAACAGCAAAATGATCTTCTGCAAGTCTGATGTTTTGACAATAATTAATATCTGTTCATGTTCTACTGAAATCGGGGAGGAAAAAGAGGTTTTCCATCTGAGCAAATGGAGCAAGGTGTGAATCAGCCTAGCGCATGGAACAATCATAATTAGAAAACAAATGAATGGCCTTAAAGGGTAGATTGATTTTCATTATCTTTTTCCTTGGGAATCAGCTATACTTAACCTTTGCAACTGGAGCTGCTGCGGGTGGTATGCCGTGAAGCACAGTCTGCCTGTGCGTGCGCATACCAATCCTTCGTGCTTGGCACTGTTGTATTTGTGAGTCTTGGCCATTTTTTGAACATCTCAGGGAAGCAGTTTGGGAGAGGACATTAGTATGACAGTAGCTGGGGACAATTTCATATCCACTTCAAGTAAACACATGATCTAAGTTTTCTAAGTTAAAATGTCGTTTATCAATAACAAGTCCATTCATTCATTCCTTAAACTTAAAACAGGATTGCTTGTAATTACTTGTAAGAAAATTATTTTCTTAGATATGCTTCATCACTCACACTATGTATGTGTGTTTATAATGTAGAAGATGTCTAGGACATCGGTTAAATGAACTTGGAAATGTTTCTTATTCTTAGGGATATTTCAGAAGCACATAAAAATGATTCGCTTTGAAGAGTTCCCTAATGAGTAAAAGATTAACCATGCTTTTTAACATGATAATTTCTAGTTATTTATTAAATGGACTTAAATATGTCTGAAGGCAGAGGCCACATTTCAGCATGAAAACTTTAGAACAAGACCTCTACACGTGCACATGAAAGAATAAAAGATCAGGAAAGCAAAAATGATGCCTTTTCTTTTGTAGTGAGATCATTGTTTTCTCTTAAAAAAATATAGATTTCTGAAGACTGTTTTCATGGGTGTCTAACAAAACTATTTTCTTTAATGAAATTTTATTAAAAATAGAGTGCTTTTGGAAGAGTTCAACTGAAATCATGTTCTTTTCTCTAATTAGCCTTCATCACAAAGTGTTTCCCTCACTTTGACCTTTCTCTATCATTTAACAACCTAAAACTTTGAATGTAGAATGGCAGGCTTAATGATGAACCTCAAGAAAGTAATATTTGTGCCAAGAAAAAGCTCTCATTATTTTAAACTGAGATGGTGTTGAACTGAAACAAAAAGTGCAACCATGTGTAGGAGAGGTCTTGCTTAAAAGTAAGTCTCGAGTCTCAGAAGCTCTGAAGAATTAACTGTGTGGCTCACTTGGGAAATTTTTCTCCCCCATGTGTTTCGTGGTAGGTGACTTACGCCTGCCCTAGTTCGGTAAGCCAACTGCTGCTATAACTTGCATCAAGTGCAAATGTAACCCACTGATTGTAACACGCTTAGTTCATCTCGTGTGTCCATCCTTCCGGCTCTTGGCACCATCTGCATACAGTATATTTTATTATGCTCTTTGCAATACATGAGATAAGTATGGCATAGAGATAGAAGTGATTTCATACCCGTACCATTGAATTTCTGTGTCTTTTGACAAATGATATCAGGAGGTCATTCGAATTTAGCTGGTGATCTGCTCTTCTAAATTTGCTTGTTGATCTCCCTGCAGTGAAATGAAATAAACAAACAAAAAATCTATTCTCATACAAAAGGTGTAATTTTCATTGATTATTTTCTTATTTTTATATGAGAATATTTTATCCTACAGCTTAATTGATAGCTGACCTTTTCTCCGTCTGCTCTAAACCGGAGGAGTACAGTGTTTCTCTTGTAATTACATTTCTGCCACAAGGTATTTTCATCTATTAGGAGATCAAAACCATTATTGACAGCAGGATGCAGTCTTTTCAAAATTTTAATCAAGAAGTCCACTATATTTTTCTGATGCTTTATCTTGCCAACAGGAGTTTAATAGTCTACTGGAGCATTAATAGCAGCTGATCAGTGGTCAGAAGATCTGACTAGCCCCAGGTGACAGCAACCTGCCAGACAGGACATGAGCTGAGGGCAGGACCTCGTCAGTAATTGTTCATGCAGCTGACCCTGTGGTGGAAAGGTGGACGCTTTCTGGTTTGCCTTGGGCAGTGTAAACCAGCCTGATGAAGCCATAGCAATTACAGGATGTTAATGAGGAAGGAGAGAGAGAGGGTGGAGAGAGTTACTGTGAATGAAGTAACAAGGGGTATTACTGGGTTCCTACTAGAGTCAATGGTCAAGTTCCTGATGATGTGAAGAAGAGAGAGAGAGTAGCGCTGCTGGAGGAGGTTGAGCATGATGACTGCCACTATCTGACATAATCTGCTGCCTGGGCAAAAGGAAATGTCTTGTCCTGCTTGAGTCTGACATAGAGCATGATTATTCTTCTTCTGTCCCTATCTGCTCTTGCCTTAAACATTTGGGTCTCTAAGCATGCAAAGGACAAGCTGGAGGTTTTTTTTCCTTACCTGCTGCACTTGAGAGAGTTGAGGCCTGAGCATATCATTTGGCTGTGGACTGGAAAACAAAGAGCGACTTTCTGCTCTAAGCTGCAAAACTTAACGATTCCTTCCTTGGAAAGAGAGCATTCCCTCGTGGCCCATCCCCAGGCCCTGCCCTGTTCTACCTGGCATTGCCACCAAAACCTGCTGGACGGACACCTCACTGTACAGGTGAAATAAACGTTTTTTTGTTTGGTGTTTTCAAGAAGATAATCAGTAAGCCAGATACTGAATACTAATTGCAAAAAGATTGAAATTGGAACAAAATATTTCATAGGTAAACAAGGCTTTGCTGTTGAGGAAGGAACATAGGTAGATCTCCTCATCCTCCAGAAAAGGACATTTTCCTGCTGTAAGAGGTTATCTCCCCCACATCCCTTCAAAATTATCTATTTTATAAATGTATTGATTATAAATATTTGTCTTACAACTCACTCCAGCCTAACAAGCCCGGATGACTACATTACCAAAGCTCTGGTGACATTTGTCTCCGGTTTGCTTTTCACAATTCTGCAGTGAACCCCTGAACTGGCTGCAGGCTACTGCAGCTTGGATTGCTCATCCACAAAAGAGACCGAGAGGAGGTGCAAACTCCCTGTGCATAGTCCGTGGTCAGGAATAGAGACGTGAGATGTCCAGCGGGCCCAGATCCTTCCCCCTGCCTGCGCTCCGCGGGAAGCCCAGCTCCTCTGTAGGGAGGAGACAAGGGGAGGGGGCTCCTAATTGCCAGCCAGTCTGTACCATGAGCAAATTGCTGTCAGACACCAGCCACGAGGAAGCGCAGGGGACCCGTGACTCAGCCGTGTGTGGCTGAGTCACTCCACCTCCCGGGGCTCTTCTGCTGCACTGGTTTTCAGGCAGGTTTTTTTTTTTTTTTCCTCGCACTTTTTTCAGAGCTGTACCTAGAAGCAGACACCAGCTCTGGTGCAAGTTGTCTCCTAACATTTTCTTTTTTCTCTTTTACAAATGAGTAAGCACAGATTTTTAAGAGGTTTTTCCTCAGTGTGGCAGGAGCCATACTCCCAATTTGGAAGTGACTGCTCCATGCTGTAGACTGAGGTTTAGAGTAGGTGGCTTGTTCAGACAAGCAGAAATGCAGGAGTTAAATGCACCATGAAGTGGATAAGTCCTAATTTCTTGTCTTTGAGAAGATAGCACACGTGAGACTTTTTTTTCTCTTATGACAGCCTCTAAACTGTGGTCCTTAGAGAGCTGGAAAGTGGGCTAAGGTCCAGCAGTCCGAAATTACATGTATGTTCTTTTGCCAAGTGTTTATTACTTCCTGCAGCCTGAAGGGCTTGAATGAGTCAGTAGAAAACGCTCTGCCAGGCTGTAAGTAGAATGTAGATCTACTGGAGCTGGACCTTGATTCTTACTTTCTTTTTCTCTGTTTTTATTTTTAGTCCAACTCCTTTTATTCAAGAAAGCACCTGGATGCTTATAAAAAGCTTTTGGAACCAAAAAGAAGGATCCAGCGTATTTTGTTTTCATCTGTAGCTATTACAGAGAACGAAAAACTATAAAAGCTGCCAATGAAACAGGTTAAAATACCTGGAAATATTTCCTCTTATATTTTCTCTTCCTACATTTGCAATGATTACTATTAAGGATGATGCATAGTTATGGAATAAGGTGTTTTGGGTCAGATAATGAGCAGAAGGTGCTACGCCTCGCTTAGAGTAATGCTCGCACGTCCTTCAGCCTTTTGCATATACAGCCCCTCCAGCATCCCTGGCAAGGCCCTCAGCACAGCCTGTGCACTCTGCAGTTACCAGCACAGCGCTGAGGGACACGTGGGACATGGATCTGACCATAGCGAGAGAGGCGGCAGCTTTGCAAAGCTCCTCTGCTGGGATGGGCTGGTGAGCTTGGGTTCTGGCAAGGAAGGGATCTGGAACAAACTGGCATGGTTTCATGAGACCTCTCCTAATTTCATTAGGAATTCTTTATGGTCTTGCTGTCTGGGGTGAGGAAATAGCTTCTGCTGTTGCTTCTAATGTGGACTTGACTTACGTGACTAAACAGGCTATAAACTGGCAACTGTCAGAATAATCTTTCCATTAAACTGATGGTCCTTTTTAATGTAGCCTGTTTTCTTTTAATGGTAGATGCTATAGCAGTGCAATGGAAAGCAAATTATTTTTTCTTTTTAGTTTAATCTTCTTAGGGAAAGAGGTAATCCTCTGCTAATTTCTTCCATCAGAGCAAGCATATGTCTCAATCACATTTGTAGCTGGAGCAGAACAGCACTCAGCACTCAAATTATGCTAATAGCCATTTAGATTACTTCTTCTTTGGCATTTAGTCATATTGGGAATCCAGCAAGTAAGTCTTTCCACCAAGTGAATTTATGTGCTAAATCCATATTATTTTCTTTAATACCTCTGCAAGCTTTGGCATGCAACTGTCCAGCTCCTTGGCTTCCGTTCAAGCAAATCTGAATCAATGCCATGGTCCTCCACAACTGTATATGAATGCTGGATTATGTGTTAATCTTTCCTACTTTGACCCAGCAGGGGCAGGTACTAGAGGGTTCTTCAAACACAGAATATACTTTATTTAGAAGTTTATAGAGGCAGGTGAGGTTGTGTTTTATGGCAGTGACATGAGACAGTATAGCTACATCAGAGCTGTTAACACGGAGGAGAAGGATGGCCTACGCTGTACATAGCTGCATGTAAAAAGCTAGAAGATACATAGCAAGGCATGAGGTAGAACTTGAGGTGCACAGTGTTTCTTCTCGTGTGTGCTGAATGCTTCTCGTGTGCTGATACCAGTGCGCATCTATATGACATGAGCATCTTAAATTTGATTTCTTTTGTTTCTAAACTGCAAATGTGTCAGTTCCTCCTTGTTTTCCTATCACAGCAAAATATGAACACTCTTGTGTGGATGTGGAGGTGTGTCTAATAGAATACGTTAAGAGTGACTGAGGTTAAGTCAATAGGATTGTCACTCATGGTTTGATGTACTTTCCCCTTTCTTGTCAGCTTTCCCCCTTATGCCCTTTTTGATGGATTTGTTATGCTGCTAATAAACACAGCTGAGTAATAGTTGTGAAAGTGGTACTAAATACAATTTTCTCTGTAGCATCTCCTTAACAATATGGAACAATAGGAATCAGCGTTTTGTGATTATAGATTTTTTGGGTGAAAGATCTTCTTTTGTGTTAAGATGCACATAAATAAAGGTGAACTAAGCTACTGTGGTTCCAGGGATCAGTTGTCATAATCCAGGCATTTTAATTTTTAGAAACCAATGGGTATTGAAGAACCTGACCTTCATGTTACATGCAACTGTGTACACCCCCAGAAAGGCTGGTTGGAATATAGAGAGTACTTCTTTCCTGGTCAGCCTGAGCTCCAAGGGACACACAGAAGTCTATTACAAGCTTTCTGTAAAATGAAAGAGTTTTTGTTATAGAACTAAGTTTAGAGCTAAATTTATGGTTTTTTTTTCATACTTGAATTTCAAGTTGAGTTAAACAGTTAAAAGCTGTTGGGTTGTTGTGCTACAAATACTCTTCCTTCAGCCTCTTGCTTCCTGCGTAATATTCAAAGTCACATCTTCAACAACATTAAGAACCATTTTCTTAATTATGCTGTGAAGAAAGCATTTGATATACTTTGCTGTCAGAATGGCTGAGCTGTGAAACCTTTATGTATTTCCTACCAATGGAGCAAATCTTCCTCTAAGACCCAGGATCAACAAAGCACTTAAGCAGCTGCTCGTGAGTTAGAATCCCATCCCAAGGCAAATTTTTAAATCCCACTTTTCATTATCTTCTTTGGGATTCTGCATTACTATTTTGTTTAGGCTGTTTGGAAATGAAAGAAAATGGAGGCAGGTTTGTGAAGATACTCTTCACAGCTGGGGAAAAAACCCTGAGGAGAAGCACACTGATGTTTTTCAGTTTCATTCCAATATTGCGAGGTTTAGATAAATGAATATTGAAATACAGAGATCATTTACTGTACCAATTACTCTGTTCACTTCATTATCTCTTTCCTCTGTGCCATCAAGCCAATCCACTAATAATTTCATCAATAGTGCTCTTTGTCTCTCAGTTGCTAACCTAATTCTTCCAAGATTTGTTTTTTACAATGGTGAGAATTTGAATGAGGGATGCCTTGTCAGAGGTGATTTATGCCACCTCGGTATTGATTCCGAATGCTTAGATATTCAGCAAAAATTACCATTCTCTCCTACTTGTACAGCTCACAAGAAATCACCTACCCAAAATACTGTGTGTTAATAAATGGTACCTGTTATTGTTATTAATGGCATTACAGAAGCACCTCAGGGCCCTGACTAATAGGGAGGGTGGTTGTGTTAAAGACTAGTAGAAATAGGTAGTGAGAAATAATCCTGGCTCTGAAGAACTTCCATTGCAAGGAGCGGGGAGGGAAGTGAAATAAAGAAATGACTTATCCAAAACCACAGGTAAGTCAGAATTCAGGTTACTGTCACCTGAGACATGAATCCTACTGCCTTCTCAGGGGCCATCTATTTGCACAGATAGGTGTTTGTGCCCGCGTATGTGCTCCATCTATGCTAATGAGTTCATATAAATTGTTTTCTTTATGAACATTATAAGGATTATCACATGCTTAAGAGAATGACTGAAATACCCAATGATCTATTAGGGGGTGCCAATTAAAGTTTTAATGCTGTAACAGCTGTTGTCTATTTGTAAATGATTTCTCCTAATTTTGGGATTTTCTGTTAGCACATACAAATGCTTGCTTAATAAACATGAAAGTCCCCAAGGAATTCTGTGTATTAAACCTTAATAATTGAAGAGTGGAGAGTAATAGCTGAAATAAAAATGACTATGTTATTGAATAATTTTAAAAGGCACCATCTCTACTAAATATGTCAAGAGCTCCCATGATTAGAACAAGTTTGTTTTTTTTTCTCCTGCAGGATCATCTCTCCAATCCCTGGAACAATTTAGTCAGGATTGATAATATGGAAAATTAAAGTTCCTCTTGAAATCTTTTTGCATCTAAGATGCATTAACTTCCAGTGCAGTTCCAATAACTTCTGTAGAACTGCAGCTATTTACATTGAAAATTTGGCCCACTGTATGGGTAATGCTATCTATCATATTCTATTCAGCTGGTGTCTTAAGCAGTTTTCTTTCAAATCGTCTTTTCCCAATTCCTTGAACTCTTCACATGGAGTCCAGTTTCATATAGTGTTGGGAGATGCAGCCTAGTCAATGAGTAGCCGGCAGATGATATGAAGTATTTAATTTTAATTTAATTTAAGATTTATTGAGGGTAAGAGTTCCATATTATTAGCTTCATATTATAAGGAAGATTGGAAACCAAACTTTACCAGTGATTAAGGTGTACATTTTTTCCTTAAAGTGTTTCTTGATTTAGACATTTTAACAGATTTTCTTCAGCATTTCCAGGGGATATAGAAAGTATAGTATAATAACAATAATTGTAATGTAACGACAGTATATATTAGCAGAAATCACATAACTGCAACAACAACATCAATAATAAGATATTAAAGGAAGTAACATATCCAGGTTTAATAAAAGAAACCCTGCATAACCCACCTTAATGCCATCTGCAACCAAGAGAAGACTTTCCTGGGGCTGACTGCTGCCTTGGCAAAGCACAGCCTCATTCTCTTGCCCTCCCCTGTGGGCCTCGCCAGGCTCTCAGGTCACAGGATATTTTTCTGCACAAGCTCCTGTCACTGTGTGTTCCAGAGAGGTCGGCAGCACCAGGTGTTGCTCTAGATCCTGTCCTCTGGAGTGGTTGCAGGGGGAGCTCCGCATATTTTGTCTTCAGTTTTCAGCAGAGGATGCATAGAGGAGACCGAGGTGTCTGACTGAGCACCGTGGCTCATAAAGAAACACCCAGCTGAGCTGAGTTGACCTCCATTCATTGCATGATAGAGGGGGTATTTGTTTGAGCTCATCCGTGTGGTTTGAGCACCAGTCCTCCTTCCTTTTTCTAATGGCATTTAATTACATACTTCAAAAGCTTTCACTTCTAAAAAGATTGCTAAGGAAGAAATAATTTGATGGAGAAGGATTTATTGGACTTTTTATAGTTAGAACAAAAACAAATCAGCACAACAGCCTAATTATGACTTAATTATTCTAATAATTTTCTCTCACTTTCATTTTTATTTTTAATCTTGATTTCTTTTCTGTGCTGAAGAATAGGAGACAATCCAAACAATGAATTAATTAATTACTCTAAGCTCCTTGATCTCTTCCTTGTTCTTTCCACCCCCTCTTTTCAGATCATTAGAACTATGAGATAATCAGGACAAGATTTAATTTGCTAGCTCCTTCCTTTCTCACAGTTCCTCTTTTTTTTTTTTCCTCCTTTAAATTGCATTTTATCTCCCACTTTTTTTGCATTCCATCTTATTTATTTTCCACTTTTAATGTTATTTTAGTTACCTACAGAGCAGATAGAAAAGGATGGGGAGCAAAAAGACCCTTGTTCTTCATTAACTTTTCAGTGGTGAATTTTTGCAGTTCTGCTGTGGCCTGTTGAAGTCAGTGGAGCTCTGCTGAAATCTTCTTGGGGATCTACTTCATGTCCTCATTAGAGCTGGCAGAGGCATCACTGTGCTTTGTGATTTGGATCTGCTTCATAGGCAAAGTCGGGTTTTGTAGCACTGACTGCAAAAAAAATCCATGCTCCCTACGTGGTTCACGATTAGCCGTGCTCTCCTTCCTGGCTGCTGCAGCTTTCACCCTTGACTTCCACGCCACCACCCTGTGCCACGTGCTCTGGGTGTCCCTGCTGGAGCAGGGGCTTGGACCAGATGATCTCTAGAGATCCCTTCCAATCTCAACCATTCTGTGATTCTGTGTGAAACTGGGAGTTAAATCTGGTGATGGACATGGAATTAGTCATTGCCTAAACATGTGCAGTGCGGGTGTGTTTGGACATGTCAGATTAAAACTCCCCTTTCCCAAGAGTAAGAGCTGGGGATTTGTTGCTGATGCGGTGTCAGCACTGAGGGATTGAAATGGGATCTGGGATCTGTTTTGTTGAGCACTGTATGAAGTGGAGTTAACACAGGGTTCCTGCAGTGAAGATGTCCTAGTGCAAATAAGTGAGACCACTGAAGAGTGACAGAAGAAAAAGAAGAAAGTTGCATTCGCACTGCCTTTTGCAGGCAGACATAAGCATGCTCTGCCTGGGCTCCAGGCAGACTAGAAGCTAATATATTTTGTTTCTCTACAGACCTGTTATTCTTGCAGGGCTGACTAGCTCCATGCTCCTGTTTCATAAATAACCTGGCAGTCGGGGACTTGGACTGGCTTGGGCAGAGCAAGCTGGTGCCTGCCTCCACAGCGGGGATCTGAGGACTGCGGGGGCCTGAAGATCGCTGCTGCTCAGGGTGGCAGCAGCAGCGGGACTGGTGCCGATGCACAGTTCTCTAATGTAGTTTCTGCCATGCGCGTTGTAAAAGAGTAGTGAAGGGTCACATCGTTGTTTTGACATGGCGTTGTCTGTTGGTACTTGTATCTCCAAACCACTTAAAACCTCTGTGCGGTCGATGACTCGAAGGTCATCAGCACAGGGCTTGATCCCTCATCCTCCGATCATAGTTTCTCCAAGCGCTTCAAGCTGTCATACGCCAGCTGCCCTTCCTATTAGAAGAAGACATCCGTTCCTCCCCTCTGCAGAGGTTGACTCCTGAATCCGGGTTACCCTGTCCTCCAGCAGCCCAAGCCCTGGTGCGTTTATGCATCAGGTTGCATCAGAGAACCAGTTTACATTAAAGACAGCCCAGCAAGGAGGTTAGGATGGCTTCTTCTGGCAGCAGCACTGGTTTATACCATCTCAAAGCACGCGTGTGGCTACGGTTTTGCTAAGACAGTGATTAAAGATGCAGTAGGGCTTGTGATCCCTCTTAGGCTGCGCTCTTTCACTTGGCACATTGAAATATATGTCTTTAATGCAATAAGTTGCACTCTTTGCAAACTAGTTAATACATCTCTTGTGGTACCTAATGATGCAAAAATTCTCAGCCCATTACCGTCAAAGAGAACTTTGGCATTAACTTCAATACAACCAGAATTTCACATGGTATTTCAATGCTAATGAAAGACAGATGAAAATAATAACCTTAAATTCACCTAGTAAATGGGAAAATCTACAAATCCTACTTAGCATTTACTGAAATATATATTTTGCCTGAATAAGATCCGTAAGATTTGAATCAAAAGACATCTTTATTGCCTGCTATGTTGTTTTGATACGTTTTCATGGTCTTACAAAGCTGTTATACAACTGTTATTTTCAGCTTTTTAATTTGTATCTATCCTTCCTCCTTGGGCCTGTAGGAATATTCATTCTCTCTTCTTTTCTCCGTATTCCTCCTCCTCTCCCTATTCCTCTTTTTCTCCCTGTTCCCCTAGTCTCCGCTGCTACTCACAGGACATATGTACTTGCATGTTAATGCTGCTGCCATTTCAAATGGCTCAGTAACTGTATTAACTCAGTGTGCACTGACATGCGCTCTGTGAACTGTTACATCGTACCAAAACGCATGCATTTTTTAAACATTGGCTTATTTAAAGCGCTTTAAACAGTGCTTTTATGTGTTGATAATTATACTCCTGCAAAGTCCTCCAAGCAGGAAAGATATGTCAGATAATTAAAAATTGGCTTCTGAGTCTTTGGGTGCTTCCCAGAGCTCCCTGTAGCCAATACTACAAGCAAAGCAGATCATGAGAAGTTACGGCATGGGGAAAGGTACGTGGGCAGGTCACGGCTTATAGTTTCAGCCCGTGGTATCAAGGTTTCCTGGAGCAACAAGATGTGAAGGATGGAAATGCTATTTCTTGGTTCACAAAGCAGGCACAGCTCTAGAGGATGGAGCTAGGGCTAGGATAGCACTGAGCAGGATGCAGTACAGTGCTCCTGTTGGGAAGGAAGTTACAGCCCCAGGTGCTGTGGCGGGTGCCAGCTTTACCCTGCGCTGCAGGTGAATCGGCCAACATAAGGGGACAAATCGTTCTAACACTGTTATAAAAAATCCCACTTTTTTAAAGTTATATAAAATGATGGAGGATGTTTTACATCGAAAACCAGGAAAAAAATATACACATTAATGCTGAAATTAAGCTATTTCATCTGTGTCTTGTCATATTAAGCATAAGGTGATATTTTTCAATGTTGAATCTTGACAAATTGGTATTTTTATGGAACGAGAAATATGTAGCATAATAAATATCTTTCTAGAACCCTTGCACTTATTGAAATAAATGGATATTTAAATTTTGGATCATTTTCAAACAAATGGAGGAAATATTTGTTTCCGATACTAGAGTTTTATTTGAGCATAGGTTTGCTACCATTATTCTGAAATGCTGAATTTTTGCTATAAAGAGTGGCATCCTATTTCTGCCTGGACTGTGAAGCCCTGAAGGCCAGGGATACATTTTTTCTTCTATCTGGAAGTTAGTGAGAACTTTTCGGAGTGGTCCATCATGTATCACTCCATTATACGTTGGAGTACAGCAGTGGAGAAGCGGCAGTCACGTTGTGGGTGCTGGCAGTTTTGCTTTGCTGGAATTTTCTGTCTGAATATGAATGATGCTATTGCCTCGGTCAAGGGCTTATTGTGGTATCTTTGGCTTAATTTCTGTGCACCTACAGACTAGTCATCTGGTCTTTGCTTCCCAAGTGACAAATGAGGAGAATAGCTCTCTCGGTCTCTACAGGTGGGTCATGAAGATTATAGTATGAGACACTGAGTGATGTGCACTGTGTAAATAGGTTCCATTTAATATTCTATTTATCTCTGTCTTGGGAATATCTGTGACCTGCAGCTGAGATCAGAGTCCAATTCTATTGAACAAGTCCATTAAGAAAGACAGTCTCTAGGATTGGAAACCATTCCTGGTCTTGTGCCCCTGGCAACACTATATTCTGCTTTGGCAAAATGTCAAAGTACTTGGACATAGACCAATTCTTCCTGAGATGCCTCTAAATGAAAATGACTTCATATAATTGAAAAGCAAAAACAAATCAACCATCCAATCAGGCAGTCAGAGAGAGGAAATAAAATACACCTTTCTCTCTTGTTTGTTTAAGTTGCTTTGCTGTAATGATGCCACCTTTCTTTTAGGTTAAGCCTTTCATTTGCAAAGGTTTTATTGAACACATTCCACTTCAGGAAGAACATGTTCTTATGCTTCTAGTAAAAAAAAAAAAAACCCTCCAAACTCAGGCTTATGTATGTAGACAATCTGTCTGTCAATATGCACCAGATGTGTTGATCATGAAGTTGATTTAGGATTCTGTGCCCATATTTTCTCGTGAGGCGGGCTAATGAGAAAGGGGAATAGATAAGGGAAATGTCAAGGAGAATTGCAGTAAAAATGTAGATTGTTTTGCAGACAGGTAAATAGAACTGGAGATAAAAAGCAGGAACTTCCATTTTGCCACAATTGCTTATGCTGTTCAATATTGCACACTTTTTAAAACAAAATTTGGGAAGGAAAAAATCATCTCTTACAGAAACCTGGCTGTCTCCATCAAATCAGTAGCTAAACATTCTTTGAGTGTGCCTGGTAGGAGAGGTTGTCATAAACATGACTTGTAGAAAATATATGTTATTATCAAGTGTATTCTAGTTGATTTATGCTGGGCATCTGTAAAAACTTGCACAGCTTTAAGTCTAGATTGGGAGCAAAATTCTCTATTTCTGAGACACAAGCATTGTAGCAAATAGTAACATCTTCAGTAATGGAAAAGAGAAATGCTATGGTTGCAGGATCCTGTATACTGATTGATGCCTGAGTTCCTTTGTAATTCACCATTGAAATTAAATTATTTATTCAAATAGCGTGTGTCGATCAAATTATTTATTTCCAAAAAAAAAATATAATTGATTATTTTATTTCTATTTATAGCTCCCATCTCCCTTTATTATTCATGTTCAGTTATTTGAAAAAAGCATATTTTATATTCTGTTACAGGGACATAGGATGAAACACTGAACAGATTCATGAGACTTCTTTTTTATCTTAAGCTTTCCCGCTGATCTGGTGATAGACCCTTGACCAGGTCCATTCTGTTTCTCTTTTACTCTTTCCAAGATGGTGATAACGATACGGGCCTCCTTCAAAAAAGTTCTTCGTATCTGCCTGCCGAAGATGCATTATATGAAAGACAGCTACTTCAGGAGTTACACAAGGCAAATGGTGAGCTCTCGTGTTTGGCCCCTGCTCCTTCTGCACAGGTGGCTTTAGCTTATTAAGCCAGATAATAATAGAAAGTAGCAGATAAGCAGTTGCCTTCTTCATGCATGGATATGTTGGTAATCTCCTTCGGATGGGAACACAGGACAGATGTTCCCTAACCATATGTGCAAACAAAAATTGCAAGTGCAAATGTTCATTAGCAGTGGACCCAACAGGAGAAGAACCAAACAAGTATGTTTTCAGAATGTGAGCAAATATTTTTTCAGGACTAGTTTGGAAATTTTCAACTATCGCTAAAATGGCATATTTAAGAAGATGAAAGGGCTTGGGCATTTTCTTTTTTTTAAAACCATGAGCCATATCCTGGGACATTTATCTAAGTGTTCCTGTCTTTTCTGAGTAAGAGTAAGCTGCCTCAATGGACATCATTCCATGACACTGCCATCAGTTTGCCTGTATGTTTCTCATCACATGATTGAATCTGTGATGCAGGCGACATATTACATTTCTTTTCTGGACTCTTACAGTGCTAAGCTACTTTTCTCATGATTCAGTTTCAGTCTCCCTACAGCCTTCCAGGACTTTCTGTTTTCTGAGAGTGAACATTAAAATGACTTACTACAAATGCAACTGTTCCACCGTTGATCTATTCTTCTTCCTGCAAATATCTAGCTGCATTCATCTCAGACTTTCTCTTACACCAGGTTTAAATTATTACATGATAATGCCATTGACTTAAGGCAGATCTACAACATCCTGAAGATGAAAATGAGATTAGAGTCAAGTCACTAATTGTAAAGATATTTTTCCACAGCCTGACAGGCTACTCATTAGCAGTATTACAAATAGGAGATAAGTTGTTAAGCTTGGATTAAATGTCTTAAATCACTACATGCTATTTTTTTTATTGTCGAAAGAGATGAAAAACTAGCTCTGATCTAGAGTTTTCCTAAGATATCAAAAGGAGTTGTTTTTTTTTCCCCTGTAAATTACAATTACACTTTCACCATTAAATGTTAGCTTTTTTATGCTTTTGAAGTTTTAGAGGAAATTATTGTGTTTTTTTTTTCTAAATATACAAAAAAAAAAGATGTGTTTTTTTTTCCCCTCAGAATATACATCCATAAAATATTATGAAAATTTGATTTTTTTCTTCTTTCTAACAGGTATTGTGGTGGCGTATGTGTGAAAAATATGTGTATTAAGATATGTGTAATTCCCCAGATTCTTTTATGCAATTGTACTCTTTTTACCTTGCAGAAATGTCATATGACATATTTTCTGCACCAGGAGTAAATTCATCTTGATGAAAAACATTCAGTCAACTTAGAAATCTCCAAGTTGAAGTGCAGGGGCTGCTTCCTAAGGTCAAAGATACCACTTCTCTCTTTCACACTAACGTGAGTAAAGCAAAGGTGAAAGCTGTAAAATATCTGCAGACCTCTCTGGCAGCTAATCAGCTCTGATTTACAAGGATATTCATGCTGCTCTTACTGAATTAATATATTTGTACTATTTTAATTTAAATATGTTCCAGACCAGTTAACTGGAAAAGCTAAATAGGTGCTTAGTGTTTAATAGATATGATTACTAGTTTTATTTAACTTATTAGTAGAGCTGAGTAGGAAATGGTTGTCTCCTGCCTCTGAAGTGCTTGAGGTACAGCAAGAATGTTTCTGTGCCACATGAGGAAAATCTATAGACTGTTTAGATTTTCACATGCGCATTTGCATGCGTGCACGCACGCCCTCTCTTCCTGTAAGGATAAAAAAGGAGTTAACATCTTGTTGGAGAGTCTTAGCATGGTGATGAGAGAATTTACTGAAAATTGTAAGCCTAGAGGAAATGGGCTGAATTTAGATAATTTCTGTGCCTGTAATACTAACCGTTGTGGGATGGGTTTCTCTCTGCTCAGATGTTTTACTTTGCATCTGAGGGCCTCTAACTGACACAGGTAATGCTGCAAAATGTTTTCACAGAATCACAGAGTGGTTGAGATTGGCAGAGACCTCTAGAGATCACCTAGTCCAACCCCCTGCTCCTGCAGGGACACCCAGAGCAGAGGCACAGGGCGGCATCCAGGCGGGTTGGGAAGATCTCCAGAGAAGGAGCCTCCAGTCCCTTAATCATCTTCGTGGCTCCACGCTGGACCCTCTCTAGAAGCTCCACGTCCCTCTTGCCCTGGGGAGCCCAGAACTGCCCCCAACACTCCAGGTGCAGCCTCACCAGAGCTGAGCAGAGGGGCAGGATCCCCTCCCTCGCCCTGCTGGCAACGCTCCTCCTGGTGCAGTCAGGATCCCATTGGCCTCTTGGCCACGAGGGCACACGGCTGCCTTGTGGTCAACCTGTCGTCAACCAGGACTCCCAGATCCCTCTCCTCAGAGCTGCTTACCAGCAGGTCAACCCCTAGTCTGTACTGGTTCCTGCGGTTATCCCCAGGTGTAGGACCCTGCACTTGTCCTTGTTTTTCTTTTGTTACAGGAAATCAGTGAATCCCCGAGAAAGCATTTCATTCAAAAATTCCCAATCATTTCCACTGAGTCATTCACTCCTACCATCTTCGCCTCTTTATAACCCGCTCTTCTATTTTGTGACGACAGAATTTTAATGATAGGGATTCTGCAAGCATCTGGCACAACATCTGGGTCTTGAATCCTCCTGGAAGTAACTAGCACCTTTCCTCCTCTCCTCCTCCCCCATACCTTAAAAATAAAATGGGAATCTTGTGGTCTTCTGCTACCTCTTTTACAATGAGTATACAGCATGTCAGAGACTTCTCAGGAAAGGAAAGGAGCCTTGCTAGAACGAACACACCAAGTAGAACCTGAGATATCAGGTATTGCCTCTGCAGCAACTCAGTGTTTTTTTGCCTTTGCTTGGTTTCCCTTGTTCTTCTTTAGCTGCTTTTTACTGTCCCCTCAATTAATTTAATTCTTGTGCTCAGATTCAGCTGCTTTTTCAACACCTATCTATCTGCCTCTGTTCATTTGACTTAAATGTGGCTTCAAGCTCCCAAATCTCTTCTACTTACAATTTCTCTTGCTGTTCAGCTACAGTAGGTGCACATGACATATCCAGACCAGAGTTTGTCCCAACAGGTTTTTCGCTTGTCGTACTGAGGTAGCTGTGTTTTCTGATTCCAGCAACAGCAGCTCTTCCGTCTGGGCAGGCCTTTGCATGGTTTGCTTTAATGAACTCACTGCAGGCTTCAGGTTCATATCCCATTTAGCTAACTTTGCATTCATTACTCTTCCATATACAGTGCTATACTGTCCTAAAACGCTAGTGATTGGTTTCCTAGTCTAAGCATTGAAATCCACTTGGATGACCAAGCAAAATCCATTTCTTAACAGCTTTATTGTTTAGACATAGGCGTTCTGAATAAGACATCTGCTTTGTTGTATTTCTGTATTTTCTGCTAATTTCTTTTAGTGTGAGAAATGCTAGCACGTGTCCAGAGCACAGGTGCTTCGGTATGTTCAGAAACGAATTAGGTACAGTACAAATCCAACAGACTACATTGCTTTCACAGAGCTGACGGTTGGCCCTCAAGATTCAATGTACTTTTTTTTTTTCCTAACCTAATCAAGCTGTGAATGTTATTAGCTAGCTAATGAATGTTACCAGAAGACTCTCTTATATAACCTGTGCATTACCAGCTCAGGCTGCATAATGGAGAGATGCACTTTTGTGCATACATCTTTTGCACTAAATTACAGCGTGCTTACTTTGGAGAAATGTATTAGCATGCGAGGCCCTTGGAAAAGCTTGAACATCTCCGTTTGATGGACCCCCAACTGTAGAAGCTCAAAGTCGTGTTGTTAGCTGGTTACCTTGAAATCACCTCTATACTACTATTAAGGCAAAACTGGCAGAAATGTCTATTTATTAAGTGGGTAAAAGAGGTTACAAAGCTGTAGAGGCTCAAAAGATGCAATGAGATTATATTGTATTTAAAGGAGCTCTGATATATCATTTCACACTCAAATGACAAAGCATTAGTTGTTTACAATCTCTTGGTCAAGGCTCTTAGGAAATTTTACTGCATTCATCGGAGAGGTTTTTGAATTTGAAAAAACACATTTTTATTTTCAACCTTGTCCACCTTAACTCATAAGTCCCCTCCCTTGTTTGGAAATGTTAATTGCAGAGCAAGGGTATTCATGGCACACAAGTAGCTAAACTATGGGCAAATGGTACCTTGCTGTTGGATAAAGCAGCCTTGCCTTCCTGTTGAAGGAATGAGCAAGTCCCCGCAGGGAGTTCTTCCACACACGGAACAAAATTTTCACACAAGTTTACGTATTGACAGCTGTCTTCTGTGCTTACATATAGGTCTAACGTTACTCATGCTACCATGATACCTTCTATCTTGACAAATGTTTGGATGAACAGTATCATATATTCCCTCTTTTGGACAAAATGGAGAAGGCTTCTATGCACATCTTTTTTTTTTTTTTTTTAAATATATCTTTTAAACCACCCCTGCTGTGGTGCTAACAAAACACTTTGATGCTAGTTAGACAGAGGTGTCCTGTGGCCACTGCTCCTTCCAGTGTTCATAGTTTCCCTGTGCTTTCACCATCTGTTTGACATTTGTTTGTGGACCATTCGTTTTAATGGCAGGCCTTTTTTTGGGGTGGCAACATTGTAACTGCTGTTTTGGCACCGTTCATAGCCACAGTAGGGTTTTAAGTGATCGTATAAGGGTATATCAGCATGTGTCTTTTCTGCAGATCTCCACTCAAGCTCCTGTCTATTTTATTGGGATCCAAGAAATAAATTCACCTCCCTGCTGCCATATACATTTGAATCAGTGACTTAAAGTGTAAGATTTAAATGTCTAGACATTTGTTTCTAGACAAATGTTCTAGACATCTTACCCGCCTCCCGTCCCAGCGCCAAATCCCAGATTATGTTGAAACCACTTGGTCTCTTTCAACAACCATGTCATCACTCCGTGGAGATACAGCATATACATTAAACACATTAGCATAACATCTGCCATCAATAGATGACACATCTTGCTGCGGTGGGATGGATTGCAGCACGTATGGTTGGTACTTATCGCTGAATACATAGAAGGAGGAAAAATGAATGGGCAGAAAATTGTGAGTTCTCCAGCTCTCAAAGCCAGGGATTTAAAACTCAATGTCTACTGTCTTCTTCTGAAATGTCTACAAAAACCAGCAGTGAATAGACTATGCAGAGGCTTGGTACTGTTAATAAAGCAGCACTAAAATGGGTATTATGCAGATGAGTAAATGAGTAAGCGAGGAGTCCTGGCTAACCTGGCAGAAGAGCGTATCCAGCGCTGCTCCGGTCTGGCCTTGCGTAGTGCCCTTGGCTCTGTGTTTCAGGTATGTGAGGACCCTTCGGATCACACACTGCTCTGAGTGGAAGTATTCTTTGTGTGGACCTTCAAAATTAACCTCCTGTGCCAGGCCCTCCTCGGCTGCTGGGCACCTTGTGGGTTGTTCTTGGTTTTCCTCTTGGTTTTCCTTAGCTGTGCTCTGACTTCTTGCACTGTCACCCCCTTGTTTGGTGCCCCCAGCGTCCTGCAGCGTGTGGGCTTTGCCCTGGGCTAGGTAGCCAGCTTGGAGCATCTCCGGGCAGGCTCTCCCAGGGACATGGCTGGTTCCTGCTCATGCCCGGTGTGCGTGGTGACCTGCAGAGGGTCGTCCCATGCGTGCAGCCTCAGTGATAGGCACAGCCATCTCCTTCAGACCTTCTCTCACTGATGCCAGCCAGGTTGGTTAACATCTCAGTGTTGCTCTTCCTAAATAGCCCTCGATAGGAAACAGTCACCCTCTGATAATAACCGATAAGTGCTCCCCTCTCCTAAAAGAATGCCGTGCAGCACGGAGATGTGAAAATATCCTTGCTTGCTTGCACAGACTTGCTCATCCACAGAATCTGCAAACATAGATTGTTTATTCCTCTTTTCATTTAGTGTGAGGCTACTTCTAAATTTTCTAGCAGAGAGGCTTTATTTCGTTGCTGTGGCTGTCCTTTTGTTTATTTATTTGTTCATTATCTGCACCTCATAAGGCTATCGTCACCATGTTCGTATTAACAGTATCAGGAGATGCATAGAGAAATTCCAAATAGTTTTGACATATTTAGCCCATACCTTAACTATTTTCCCCTGTCATTTTTAGATCATTGAAGGCAACTTTAAAAAATATTAGTCTAGTAAGGAGATAATAATTGAAATATTTTAGCGAGAAAATCTATTATATGGGATCTGAGGGACCTGGATGTAATGGTGAGTATGTCAGAATTGCTGGGAAATATTAGTGGGTTAGGTCACTTCTGAGCCTTGTCCAGGAAAGTCACCATATCAGGACAAAGCTGAACATGTGCTGAAAACACTCTCCCAAACTGGAGTGAAATCAGTTCCTGTTTTCCTGTGCCTTGGATACTCACTGCCATTCTCTTGGATCGTGCAGTGCTAACTCCACTGTTTCTGCATGTCTGAAGAGAAGAAACTGAAGAAACTGCTAAGGATAGGTGATAGCAAAGAGCAAAACCAGGTGAGCGGATCAAGTGAGACATGAGGTGGAGATGATGAAGTAAGTAAGGTTACAGGCCCACCTTCAGGTGCAGCTTCAGGCAATTAAACTTAAGCAAGTGCTTAAAGGTCTTGTTTAGCTGCATCAGGAAGAAAATTGAGAAAGAATCTTATATTTTAAGCCAGTATTGAGAAAACAGAGCCCCAGATTCCAGCCTTAAGGATTGCTGGTCCTGCATTACGGACCTTCTCCTTTAAAAGCACACGTATGGAATGAATCAGATGGGAAACAACATGCACAAGCTGAGTTCTGTGCTCCTGGCAGAAACCGAGGAGGACGTCTTCAAAGTGCAATTAGCACAGCATGTACCTAATGTATATTATCCCTCGCAGGCTATTAAATGCTACATTCCACAAAATCCAAACCAAGTTTACATGCATACATATCTAATATAATTGTCACAGTAAAACTCATCTCCCTGTATCTGGATGCACTGAAGAAAAGAAATCCGAAGGCTAAGCATTATTAGTGCTGTTTTATTCTTTTTTTTTTCACTAGGATTATAATTTGATGTTCATTTCTCTGGTAGTATTTTGTATTCAAATATGTGGAGAAAGCTGCTGTCTAATGTATTTCTTCTCTTAGAGGCAGAATAACTTACATTTTCAGTGCAACATGCAGGTCTTTAATCAACAGTGGAATTTTAAATTACTGACTGCAAAAGCAAGTCAGAAATTCCTCTGGACACTAGAAGGGCTGTTAGTAAGGCTGTGTCTTTTGGGGCCTTTGATCCCTACTGCCGTTATTACCATTTCAGTTGTGCAGAGGGCAACATCTTCACTCAGACATTGTGAGAATGTCTTGAGGTGTTTCCAGGGAAACATTTTGATGATATCTGAGCTACTGATGAGAAATCTAAAGCACATGGGCAAAGAGAACAGGAGAAAATGAGCTGGAAGTAAGAGAGTTAAAAGAAGGAGGTAAGAGTAGAATAAAATCCAATTTGGAATATGGCTGAAAGGATGAGGAGAGAAACTAAACTAACAGAAATGTTTAGAATGAAAACAGAAAAATTATAAAACAGGAGGCATCAGCAATAAGGAGAAATGAGCAAAATCACAATAAAAGAGAAGATTAAAATGGGGGTAATAAGGAAATATGAGGAAAAACGAATTAATGGAATGATGGTAAAGTGAAAATAGGAACACTGAGAAAGTGGATGAATATGTAGAGGAAATTGGAAAGAGATTTTGTCCTTAACTTTGTCATTGGGGCATTATGGGCTTTATGTGAGTTTCGCAGACAACTTCAAGGCAATGAAGAGAAAAGAAAACAAGCTTTATACTTTAAACAACAAAGACAATGTGAGTCTTCACAAATCAGAAACTATAGGTGAATCCAGGTGATTCAGAACTGGCAATGTCAGATTTTGGGAACTGACTTGTGAGATTTGTATCTGAAGTAGAAAACATCAGTGCCAGAACCTAGTTCTTCATTTTGACAGAGAGTATTCAATTCTCACTCTACTAATGTGTCGATGATTATAATCTCAGTTTGGCCTTTCTTTAGCAATTTTTTAAAAAGAATACAATTCAAAAACAGTACTCTTCTGTAAGTCAGAAAATATTTGTATTTATTCAAAGAGTTATGAAAAGTTATGCAATAACAGGATGGGAGACTATCTCATCCTGTTCATGTTTTCCTTCCTATTCTTCAGCTGCTCTGAACACCAGTTTGAAGGGGCCTCGTGCAGGAGCTTACCTGCACAAGGACAGTGTTCCTTTGGCCAAAATTATGGCAGAAGAGAAGGGTGAGTCTAGGATAGCTCCACGCATTCTAAGAAGAAAGAGATTCTCTCCAGAGGGAAAAATACTGACATTTTAGAAGTGGGAGTCACTTCTCAGTGCTAATCTTTTGGAAAGTGCTTGGAAGTGCTGAGTACCCTGTTGCATTTATTGACTTGAAATTCTTCATTTTTAAAGTACTCAGCTTGTTTATATCTCTGAATGTGTATCTAAGAGCTGAACGTTAGCTTTCTGATGTTTAAAAGTTAGTCCCAAATTTATTACCAAGTCTGCAGACCTTATTCTTGCTGTGTAAAATCCTATCAAACCCATATTTATTATTGAAATAGTTACTTGTTACAGACTAACCACGACTGTCTAGTAAACGAGGAAGTTATCCCCTTTAAATAAGCTAAATTCAGGGTGGTGATGGTTGGTGGTGAACAAATGAAATGAAAACTCTACTTAAAAAATGCAGAAAAATTATGTTGTATGTTTCCTTCACATACAAAGAATAAAATAGGGTATGTTTCTTTGCCGATATCTTTGAGTTGTATTTCTGTCCAGAATGTACTCTTTCTAGACTGTTCTTCACACCTACCTTCTCTTTTTAGATGATTACCTTCACTTTATCTCTAGTTAGTGCTTTCTCGTGGCTTCTGCTGCTCCATAAGCACCTCTGCTAAAAAGAATTGTCCTAGAACTCTTTGGTATACGTGCCTCGTATGTACTTTTGTTATAGCCAGAACCTAGTGGTGTTTTGGAAGCTGCATGTTGTTCCCATCTTTTCCCATGTTCCATGAAAGAATTTTTTTCTTATGGTGTTTCTTTGCAAATGAAGAACACTTGTTAAACCATTGACTTTCAATAGAATTTAAACAAATTGTGACAGTATAATGAAAATCATTATTGCATATAATATAGTTTAAAAATGTTTTTCTATGAATGTTTCTTACCAGTTTTCCAGTGGTTTCTCTCAACTGTCTAGCAAGGAAATAATGAAGGAAGAGTCGAGCTTCACACTAAAATCACACCTGAGCTCTGGATAAAGCACCGCTCTGGCTGGGTCTTGCTGCCTGCAGTATCCTATTAAGAAACACTTTATGTGACTCTGAGTTGCTTAATTGTTTTATGTCTTAGTTGCCAAGATTTATCCCTGGATAAATGACTTTTTTCTTGTTATTGGCCTTACTCTTTTTAAGTATTTTATTTTTTCCTAAATAGATGGGCAGAATAAACCTTGGTTTATCCTCAGTTTTCTTGTACCCAAATCAAAAAGCATGTTCATCACAGATTTTTCAAGGCAGTCCTCTTTGTGCTACGGTAATTTAAGTGCACGATAGTTATCATCGTCTTACAAAAGTTAGGACCAATGACCGATAAAGTTAGAAAGTTAGATGATGTTTTTGAAATCTAGTTAATTGCAAAGAAGTTCAGGTGGATATATGAACCTCCTGAGAATATCCTACCTAGCTAGAATTTGCTTAGGAGCACGCACTCTCCTGACATATTTTCTCATGTTTCAGATCTAGGTACCACAAGAGTACCACAAAAAGAAGCATTTCTCTCATATCTGATTTTCATACCAGCCGGGATTCACAGGGAAAGTTTAAATACACTATATCAGAAAAATGAATATTTTACTAGTTTAACTTGAGACAATGTTCCTATCACTATATACTGTAGGATAGAGGGCTTTGGTTTTTTGGTCTGTCGAGATGCAATGCATTTTAAGTAAAATTGGGAATACTTTAGAACGAATGAGGACTTCATGGCCGCCCAAATGTTTAGAGGTTTTTAGAGCTTTTACTCTACTGCATAATCACAGGTCTTGCTGGGAAATGGAAAAAAATGTTCTGTATAATAAACCATTGGTTTATATGGACTTCAAAATTGTTTTTGCCAAATCTCTGCAGCCTTGTAAATACCTACACATGCTGCTGTAGGATCAAGTTGTCATTTTTTTCCCCTTAAACAGACCTTAACAGTTTATCATGCATTTGAATAACAAGTGGTTGATCATGTACTCTAATTACAAGAACAAATTGAAGGCAGTTTCACTATTCATCAAAATAAATTGCATATTAGTTAGCTAATGAAAAAGTCAACAGACAGAAGAATAATACTGTAGCAGTATTAGTAAGCACAGTAGCCAAACTCTCAGCTGGTAGGAATCAGCTGAACTTTAATCTCTCCATGACAGTGTCTTTAGGAGACTGGATTTGAGTAAAGTGATTGGACTAGATGATCTCCAGAGGGTTTCCTCCAACCTCAACCATTCTGTGCTTCTGTGATACTATGCTGAATGATAATAAATAAAAATCTGCCATTTTTGCAGGTAACCATGTGAGGAACTACACACACTAGGTTTACTTTGAGAGGTTTTTTGATATCTATTGTTTAATCTTGCTTTTTATCTGTCTTTTCAGATGAAAAATAGACTCACATAATGGGAGGCTTCATTTCTGGAGAAACAATGTGATTTGTGATTCCTGTTTTCCAAGACCATTTGATATGTTGACACACAGAAATTGAATGTCTTGGGTCAGACAGTTCAACCTTTAAGTTTGACTAACAGATGTAACTGTGATATTACAAGTGTAACATTTGGGGATATAGCTACATAAAAGACTTGAGAGCACAAGTTACTTCAGCGTGCATGAGAAAAACATTTCACACATGTGGATAATTTTCTTTTAGGGGAGGATTGCAACAGTGCTTATTCACATAACTCGAATGTTTGCTCCAAACATTAGTCGGATTTCTCGTTTTTACTGCTTTGCGTTTCGGGACTATCTTCAGTGCTGCAGGTGTTTTCCAGGCGTCCAAAGTTTTCGTCCCTCCAAAAACTCACAGGCCAACGATCAGATATGATAATGATCAGGCCATGATAAACAGAGGGCAGAGAAAGGAAGTAGCAGCATGGATTTTTCTATAGGAATCAATACACTTTGCTATAAAGTCAACAAGGCAGAAATAGATTTTGAAGCAGGGAGAAAGAACAGAGGCAGAAGCAGCTGCAGGATAAATTAGCAAAGGCCGGTCAATGCAGAGAGGTGCCGCAGAAGGGTCCCACGAGGTGACTCTTCAGTGGGGTGCTGAAAGGGCAGGAAGAGCTCAGACATGGGGCAGGATAGAGGGGACAGAAAGGGCAATCTTCTGTGAGGTGTCACATCCGCATGACACTTCAAAAAGACCTTTAATGTATTTAGCCATGAAAGTTTCTGTGCACTTGTTATAAGAGCAATACTGGGGGTGGAGGGAGGGAAGCGTAGAGTAGAGAGTAGGGAAAAGCCAGATTTCCAGATTTCTGGGAACAGTGCTGCTTTTTTTCTATTCCCACTACTCTCGTCCTAGCTAAGGTATAATGTAAGAATCTTAAACAAAAACAAATCGCTTGTGAGATTTGGAGAGAGGGACACAGTACATGTAAAGATGGATAGACTTTTTCAGTGACAGAAGGTATCCCAAATCACCCTTGCATAGGGGAATGTAGACTGGACATAAAAGAATGACCTCAGGGGTCTGACTAAGGTTTATTTAACCTAAAATTCCATCTCCAAGCCTATCTACGACCATACAGAATAATTCTTTCCCTGGGATGTTCTAACTTCTATAAATCTCCTGAACAAGTGGGTAAAAACATAAAAACATCTACTTTCCTTTTTCCTTTTCTTTCCTTTTTTTTCCTTTTTTTTTTTGATGCCATCACAAGAGTAACTACTTGTTCAAAGTTATCAAGTTGAAGAACTGAGGAAGCACAAGCTGAAGTACCTTCCATTCAGCACGCAGCTCACATCTTTCTAACCTTGGGTTTAAGCAAGGGGCTTCATTATAAAAGATACACTTGGTTGCTTTGACCACTCTTTCTTAAGAGCTTCTGATCTCAGTAGAAGCCATTGTCGATGACTAACAGTAAATACCTGATGAACAAATATGTTCAAGAGCTTCGCAGTCTATTAATAGATGATTTGTGAACAGACAAAATGAGTGATACGATCACGTTGTTTATGATGGAAAAACGAACTTAAAGAAGCTTAGCTCCATATCAGCTCAAAGGAGACACTGACTGAGGCTTGAAGATATTTCTTTTGAAGATCTCCTATATGACAAATTATTTTTATCTCTTTGCAAATGAATATCCAAATATTTCCAAGATTGTTCCTGGATAAGTGCTGCATCCTCATCTCTTTTTTAGGTTAAAAGCTAGCATTTAATTATCCGCTTCCCCTTGCGTTGTGTATCAGGAGGTTCTGCTTTGTTTGCGTTCTTTTTTCTTTTGCACAAAGGAGAAATGTTTTAGACACTTGTAATGATGTTTGCATGAGGAGTAGCCCTGGTGGTAGGCTTGGCAGACTTGAAAGCTCCTTGTGGTTGTAGGATTCTTCCACTCGTGGTGCAGCAACAACACCCTGCGACTTGGACAATCAATCACACAGCGTGAGGAATGAGCAAACACTCCCAGCAACAGTGCCATTTGCATAAACCATTCATTCCCTACGTCTGAATAACCACCAAATTAATGAAAATCAAAAGGAGTTCATGGATCATTTGCCAACAGGAAGAAGGGCTAAGGCCTCCAAACAGATAGCTTACTGAAAACAATTTACAGGGCTCTGTCTTTCCAGAAGGGAAAAGGGGAGGCTGACTGGAGTGAAAATCACCGGGTGATGGGCCTCTTCTTACCCACCTCGATTTCTTGTCAAGGAGGTCCTCTGCCTCAGGCTATTTCTCCCCGTGCTTAGTTGTTTTCAAAGTGAAACAGTATATAATCCAAGAAACGTAACTCTGTGACAAGCTATAAGAAAAAGGAATTGGTTAAAAACATGATTTTAATTGACTTTATGCAGGTGGAGAACCAGATGTAAACATTATCATGAAATACTGTTTTAAAGAGATGCTTGCACTAATCAGTGTTTGCTTATGGTACGCTACATGCCTGGAAAAATGAATTAAATGGGATGTTTCTTTTTTAGACACGTTCAAAATAGGACAGCTCCCAGAAAGAAGCTTACTCACATTTTATCTGTTCAGTTTCTCTTTTTTTTCTCCTTATTGTAGAAAATGCTGGCAATGCTCTGCCAGGGGTCTGTATTCAATTTCAAGAAAGTAACCTCTTCCAGCTGTCACACCTGAAGGCAAAAGCTTAAATAGACAGATAACCTATCCAGGAGGTGCTTTTTGCTCAGAGTTCCTATTTTTTGGGTAACTTTTTATTTTTTTTTCTCCCAGAAATCAGTACCTCATTCAAACATGGATGCAATTAATATCATTAGTAAATAATGTGGTCCTGACATAAGAGTAATTCCATATAGTATGGAATACCAAATAACATCTCTCTTCATGAATTTTTAAATTAAACAAACAATTGCTGCCTGGTTACTTCATACTGATTGTTCAATTCTCTTTTTTATTAAAATGCTTCCACCTGTTCGTCTTTCTTTGGCAGTATGATATAAACTGAGATTTCATACCTGCCAAAACAATCACCCAGATTAAAAAATACATACTTATTGTTCTAGTAATTCCTATAAGGAGGGCACACGATCTACTTCAGAGGAGTGAATCTCTGCCAAAAATGGTTTTACCAGGCATACTAATGATTTTTTTCTGTACAGTTCTCAGTCCAGGCTCACTCTAAATGTCAGTATTTGACAGTGTTACCTGCTTTGACCAAACCCTGACACTACTTGCAGGACTGGCATGTTGTTCAACAGCCTATTCAGAGTCTTCCAGAGAAACCTTTTAATTTAGACTTGTGTTAAGCAGGTTACTTTTTTCTTAATTTTTAATTCTTTTTTTTTTTTCTTTTTTTTTTGATTGGTTTGTTTGGTCAATTCAATACCTCAAAATCTCTGTCACCTAAATTACAGTGGTAATGCCTTCTTCTGGAAAAAAATATACTCATTTGAGTAATATTTAAAAAGTAATGGATTTGTCAAAGACTTACTGTCCACACGACTGCTATTTCTTGTTTATTTCTTGTGTAGATATAGACCTTTTTGTCTTCATTTTTGCCCTGACTCCTGCTCAGTCATTTCAAAGGATCCATCTTCTAGGTTCTGTCTCCACTGCTCTTCACGTCCTATGTCTCCTATGGCATAAAGAGAGCAGGGCCTTGGCCCACCTTCCTTGCTGTTGCTGATAGGCAGGCATATCCGAGAGCAAAGATGCTTACAACAACTCAACTGTTGTGGTTACAGGACAAAATACAATCACAGGGGCTCCTGGTTGCCTCTGTTCTGATCACAACACTGAACAGCTGCTGTCCACCTATGCCAACATACCTAAACTGCATTTTCTCTCCATCTTCTTAGAAAGAAAATGTGCACAAGAGAAGCAGCAGTTGATGCCTTTCTCTGATTCCGGCCTATAAAGCCACAAAGATGTCAATAGCTTGGCTGACATTAAGCTATAAGGAGATTTTTCTCTATGATTTTGGCTGTTTCATTTTCTCCTAGCTGTAGTCACACTGGAACAACTATTTTTCTTGATGAAGCTACAGTAGGTAGAGTTTTCATTGGTAAATATCCATCTGATGCATTGAATAGCCTATTACTTTAGTCTGCAGATTTTATTCAAAGAACCTAAGTAAAGATGAGAAGGATGAGAAGTAACAGTAGGGAGCTCCTTTCCTATTATATCTTTTTGAATTGTGTTGGTTGATTGCTCAAAAGCACAGGCTATTTAAGAAATAAAAACAAAATAGTGCAAATAAAAGGATCTGAGGTGAGATGAGAGAATTTTAAAATTCACAGTCCTGTTATACATACTTTGGATTTGAATGTTGCAAGAAATAAAAAACACTTATGGCTAAAATTGAAATACAGCTGAGTTGTGCTCTAAATTAAAAGCTGGCAATACCATTGGATTTGATAAACTGTTTAATAATGTCATGAATATTTAAAAGTACTACCACTTTTCATGTGGGAACGAAGTGTGGATGATATCATGCCCTTCAGCTCTCATGGTGTTAAACTGAAAAATCACTAATTATAAAACTATTCACTGAGCTTAGAATAAAGCTGAAATCTCTAGCTGAGATGCTTGATTTTTGCTGATGTTCTTAGACATGGGTAATTTCAGGCCATGTACACTTCTCCATTACATGGATCAGAGGGTAGCAGATGGTTGTAAAAGAGTTGGACAAGTATCTAGCTAGGGAGAAAGCAAATACAGCTGGGTGATTTTATCTGCTTTGCAACTTGTAAGAGCACGGAGAAATGCCACAAAGTGGTGAAAAGGCGGAACTGGAGGGCTGGAGTAAGAGCAGACACGGTAGGGAGCAGGCTCCATCTCCAAACAATATAGAGATATTCTGAGGCCCTTCATATTATTGTGGAGTATCTTTCCGCTTATTTTGTAGATTAAGTGGTAGAGCAGTCCTTGAAGATACTGCAGCCTAAAGCTTTGGTCCTATATGCAGACAAAGCAGACAAAATATAAGAAAAGATACCATGATTTTACCCGTACTGCTGATGAAGAATTAAGTCACAGCAGTTGCTGAGTGAGGCAGACAGAAGGCCAGCCTTGACCGGTGGCTACTGTGACAACAAAGCAACTACCCAAGAAACAGCAGAAATGAGAGATATTATATATATAACAAAAAGGAGGTAGTTTAACAGAACTGCTGACCAAAAACAAAATTACCATATGTACCTCTGCCACAAATAATAAATATGAGTGTAAAATAAGCAAAATTGGGCTCAAAGGGGAAAGAGTAAACAGGGGCAAGCTGTTTATTTGGGAGAGGGAGGGTAGTAAAGGAGGAAAAAAATGGGGTGAACAAAGGAGTAGAGAAGGGTATATGAAGGGTGTCAAATCCCTTTGATCCCCCAAAGGGGATGGGGGACGATGAGTCCAGGGGATGGGGGATGATGAGCCCAGGGCTTCATCACCACCATTTGGGGCAGGACAATAAACCCCATATTTCAACTGTACTTGCATCTGGCTTGTGGCAGCTGGGCAGGACAGACCACATATGCTTTTCCCTGACCCCGCTGAGGGAATATTAGGAGCTTTCTTGGAATTCCTCTGGTGCCCTAGGTCACACATGAGGTTGGATCCACTATTCTTTCTAGCATTTGCCAGAAGAACTGCTTTTAAGATTTGCTAGCAAGAAGCTCACAAACTGAAGTCCTTCACATCAAATCGAGTTGCTGTATGGTTATTCTCCCTCCTGGACTTTAGACTATAAGATACGTTGAAGTTTGTCAAACTCCTGATATATATGAAGCTATATAGCTATCGTTAACGTCTTAAAAGGTATTAGAGCATAAAGCTATTGTCCTCACACTGATAACAGTTTTAGTGCTTGTGAATGTTAGCTAGATATTTGGGATTAGCCAGGGTTTTGGTTTCTGTGACAGTAACTGTAGCTATCCTGCAAATAGAGACATGCCTGCATTGCGTCAAATTATCTGTGCTGCCTCAGGCTGCATTTTACCTGGAGAAAGTTCATTTCTGAATCTTCTAGCATATTCTTAATAAAGGTTAAACTGTTGTGTATCGATCTCGTATTATTTTTGAGAGCTTTCACTTGCTATAGATCTGAAGTTAGGAGCAGAATTGATTTTTACACAGCAGAGCAGTGACTTCAGAAAGATGCTTTGGGGTGCCTTGTCCTGCTAGAATGGAAATGATCCGTTCTGCCACCTCAGCCTTTTTGGGCTTTCTGAGGTCCAGCTTGTATTGGTGTTGGCTTTGGCCTTTCCTTGGTGCAGATGCTTTGCCTGTTCTCTTAAAGCAGCTACCCAGTTCTTTTGGTATCACCTGTGGTGCAGTGCTCTGGTGCGAGCACTCTGACGTCCCCTTGCATTCAGTTCAGAGATTAGTGTATTTACTCCTTGCTATTGATTATTACTTAATCTTAAACTTTTTTCCCCAAGGGCAAGAAAACAACTGTCTTGGTGGAGTTTCTGTTTTGCCCTGTGGTCAGAGAGAAGGAAAAGCAGTCACGAGGCTGATTGAAAAGGCTGTTCAGTTTTGACTCAGAGTGCATTTGTTTCCTCTTTCCAGCTCGGATACTTCCTGGAAGGATTTATTTTGAGGTAAAAAAGTGCAGTGAAAATCGCCAGGTTGATTTCCTAGGGACAAATTTCTCCATTTACCTACAGGACGGGTGCAAGAAAGGCAGCTCTGGCGGATGATGTTCCCTAATTCTCTTCTCCCGTTTAGAATAAAAGCTTTCTGGGTATAAAGCCCACCTGAGCACTCGCAGTCTGGCCAGGCAATCGGAGAAATGAGCACTAAGTGTTGTTGTTGAGTGTCGTCTGCTCAAACCCTGCCTAGGGCTTCCGCAGCGCTGCTGCCCTGGGCGCGTTCAGCTGGTGCTAGCAGAGAGGTGGGTGCAGGAGACACGGACAACCGTGTGCTGGGCAACGCACAAACCCACCTGTTTTACAGCTCTCGTTCCAGCGTGCTGCACAGCCACGAAGCGGCAAAGAAAGACGGATGCTAATTTTGGCAGATGGATGCTAGGCTAAATTTGCACTAGCGATTTCGAAAGGAAGGCTATTCCTCTCTGCAGGAGGACAATTCCTCTTGACAGGAATTTCTGTCAAGTAGGACAGAAATTCCCTTTGACGGCAGAGGGAAAAATTGCCCCAACAACAAAGTCAGGTTATTTCACGAGAAGAGCTGCTGATGGCAAGGTTCAGAAAGCTCAAGGTTCAGAGGTTCCAAGGTTCAGAAAGGGGAAAGGGACTAAAAAGCAGATGGATAGACCACAGATTGCTGAAGTTTTTCTTGCTTAAGGAAACAGGCTTAAAACAAAAAAAAGCAAACAAACAAACAAACAAACAAAAAAGAACTCCCAAAAAATAAAACAACAAGAGAGAAAAAAGGAGAAAGGGAAATTAACAGTACAGATTTAATTACTGGTAATTTTCCTGTCCAAAATTATTTTTGAGCCGTGCTCCATATTTAATTATGAAAAAAAAAAATCATTTTCAGTGTTTTCTGTAGACTTTGTGCAATGAATGTGTTCAAATCTTATACTCCGTGGCCTGAGAAAGATGAAAGCAAATCTGAACAGCTTGATGCAGTATTTTAGTCTCATAAATATGAAAAACAAATCATTACTGGTAATTATGAAGTGCAATAAAGAATGACAAAAGATGCTATTTCTATAGCTCCATTTTTGTTTTTTTTTTTTTATTTTGTGTTAGTTTGTTGTTGTTACATAAGTGATGATTGCAAAGGACTTTTAATTACCTACTTTTAAGGTGGACCAACCTGGCAGCTCCCTCGCATCTAGCAGTTTTCCACATACAGCTCAGTAGTTTTAGAGGCGTTTTTCTTTTCCTCTGCCTATATTTAAGATCCATATTTGTTAAATGTGCCATTTAACAGTCCCAAAGACTGAAATTCTCTATTTCTTGACAGAGGGGCAAATTATCCTGTCTCGTTTTGCCCCTACGCCTGAGCAGAAGTAAGTTTCAAAAGCCGCTTGCTTCGCTCCCCTGCATCACAACAAATGAACACCACAACACCATTCCTGATGGTGAAGGTTGCTGCTCACCTAGACAGCCTTGGAAATCTCCCCCCTGCATCAGTCCTGCCTTACCAATACACATATGTATGGAAACAATGCAATTTTTTCCTGACCGGAAGCTCTGAGAATATACAAGAGCAAAAACCCTATGAGCAGAATGCATAATATTTCCCTGCCCTTGACCAAGGCCTTAATTCACCCTCTTTTGATTCCAGTTTTATATCCTTCAGGCCACACGATTCTGCCAGTGTAAAGCAGTAGCAAATTGGCCCTGTAGCTCTCACCTACAGCTAAAGGATAAAACAGACTCTTGATTAAGATGTATGAGCAGCAAAGATACCCATTTCCCATCTTATTTAGCCCACTTACTTATTAATAGTTGATGACTCTATTTCAGTGTGGAATGTTAATAAGCGAAAAGCCTCGAGACATTTGTTTAGGAAAATTCTTCCAAAAACAAAATCTGTTTTTCTCTGCAAGGATATGAAATAAAATATTCAGCAAAAGAGGTACAGGGGCTCTTTCAGCTAAAATTTCCAGTCCTTCTCCTCACTGTTATCCACTGCCTGTTTGCTGTTCTTGCTATGGGGTGGCTAGCACAGCCAGGACTCTTTTGATTTATCCAGTGAATCCTCTTACAGTATCATGATATTTGAATTAAATATACATCTGTGAGATAGGAATGCACGTGCTGCTATGGAGCAAGAAGCCGAAGCGAGCCCTTTCTGGGTAGTGTTGTCTACCAGAGTGCGTGAACTCTGCAGGACGTGCCAGAACAGGAGCCACCTGGCTCTGCTCCTGCTCCGGCTGCCCTGCCGTCCCCAGCACCGGCGCTTCCAGCTGTGAGCAGGAGGAGTTACTCCCGCTAGCACAGCCGGGCTTCTGCAGAGGTCAGCACTGCCTGGCTGGGTTGCTACTGCGCGGTTTTTCTCCACTCGCTTTACAAATATCCACTGCTTTTGTATCAGAGGGCCTGGTAAGCAGATTTTCCTGCCCTGAATCATTTCACGGGCTATTTTAGTAAAACAATTTCTCGGCCGTCTTAGCAATGGCCCCAAGTTGTGCCGAAGCTCTCCAAGCCCCTCATCCTTGATGTGGAAGATCCCAGGTGGCTATGACCAAGCACTGATTTTTGACACCTGGCCATGCTGCAGGGACATACGGGGCTTGATGGGAGAGGCAGCCCCTCTGGTGGTCACAGCTGTGTGGAGTTGCTCAAAAAAGAGACCTGGGGCTCTGGGTGCATAGGTGGGTGTCCAGGAGGAAGGGGAGCTGCAGGACTTTTTGTGTCTCTCCTTGGCTTCTGGCCAGAAAATGCTGCAGAAATGTGAGTACCTGCTTGGGAGTCAGTCAGCTGGGGGAGCCCTGGGTGAAGTTGCTGTATGGCTGTTTGGTAATGGACACATGGAGATGTTAAAGTCTAATTTAAGTGTTTTGCCTCATAAGGAG
>JAUBNY010000290.1:1966516-2002439 GCA_032275445.1 Crypturellus soui
GTGTACAGAGAGGGAAACTGAGACACAGCAAAGTGATCAAATTAGTCCTCCCCACCAAATCTGTTCATCAGAACCCTGTATTGCTTTCTCTAGACCAGTTCAATTTATAGAGCTACAGTTCATCTCTTTCCTCGTGTTACTTTAGGATTTGAGCCCAAGTTGCTGTGGCATCAGGTGCGAAGGCTCTACCTACTGTATCACCAGGTCACAAGAGTGGCAGGCTATGTGGCTTAGTAAACTGAGTCTTTTGCACACTGAGTTGTTATTCATTTTATCTATACTTAAAATGCAAGCGAGCAATCACCTAATTAAAAATTTTTATAACTTGCAAAAGAAATAAGAAATTTATCCATGGTACCTCCATCCAAGTTATCCGTGATCTCTTAAAAGGTACATAGAGCAGTAATCCCCCTTCAAAGTATCCTGAAGGAGAGGAGAATAGAGTATACTTCAGCAGTTCAGAGCACTGAGGAGACAAACAACTGCTGGTGAAGACAGGTCTGTGAAGGTATCTCTGCTTTACCTTCAGCAACAGAGGGAAAAAAATAACACGCGCACCCCTTTACGGATGGATGTACACTATAGATGGGCACTGCTGGCCATGACTTATAGGAGTTGTTTCACAAGGGTTAAGTTGCCCTTGCTCCTGGTGCCCTCACACCGCTTTGAATCTGGGTTTCTCTCTCTTTTGCTGGGCTTGAAATATATGGGTGAATTTGTCCCTAGGGCAGGTGTGGGAAGTGATGCAATGAATAAAACATTATAAAGAAGTATTAAACAGCACTTTCTTTCTGTTTACCTAACCTAGGGCTGTCTCTGCAAATAAATAATAGGCTGGCTTAGGCTTAGCTTGCTGGCGTTGGAAGGTTGGCAGACCACTGCATGAGTTCCCTATAAGCACACAGATGGAGCACCTATATCCAGGTAGCAGGTCCTGGATGCTTTGAGCCCAGCTGGCCTGGGGTGCATGCAGACAACTCACAGCTGTCCTGTTTTAACAGTAAAGTGTTTAACAAAAAAAAAAAAAAAAGTTCTCTATCATATTAGTCAAGAAAAAGAAAATCATTGTCTGTGTGTAGTTTTGTTCCTTTTTTTTGTTGCATATTTTTTTTTCTTCCCATCCTGTTTGTAATCTCCCCTGGCATCAGGGATTAGGTAGAATCTGACTCTTGCTGGCAGTCCTCTCCTGTAGCTTCTTTCTCTCTCCTTGCCTACTCCAACCTATCACCCGCACCAGAGGATGACAACAGAAACCTTTCTCCATTTGGCATCAGCACGCTCTGAAGCACAGACACTTCTGCCTCGGGGGCAGCTCTGAATCCAGCCAACACACTTGCTGCCTTTACGCTGCAGCAAGATAGTGCACATTTAATGCAGTGCAGAAAATAAAGTTTCAGCCAAGCAATGACAAGCCCCCAAGTGCTTCAGGTCTTAGAAAAGATTATTTTGATATTATGGAGAATGTGTAATTTTAGTATTTTTTTTTTTTCTCCCTAGTGATTTAAATTAATTTGAATCAAATCATTAAGCTCCAGACTGGTACTGAACATAATGACTCATCCCTAAATTAATATTGTCTACCCCGAAGTACTCCTGTCTAAATTGCTGCAAGATTCACGCTCTTCACAAAGTCAGCTACATTCAGATGAGTTCTGCAGCAGTTCATTAGCTACGGTGTAATTTATGTGCCTGGGTCAGCAAACGTTTCCTTGCTCTGACTCAAATGGCCGTGTGGGTATCTGAACAGGTAGCTTGGACACTTCTGACATTTACTTGTGTGGAGCAAAAAACAGGAAAGCTAAATAGGACTCGAGCAGGGATGAAAGGCAGCATATGCTACTGTAAGTATTTCTAGCTGCATCTTCACTTTTCTGTAGTATGGTGTGGCATTATATAATAAACCTGTCAACAGATCCCGTCTTATAAATGATGGGCCTGCACTCGAAAAGGACTATATGAAGAGTCTGTTAGCATGAAGAATAAATGCACGTAATTAGGCCGAGTTCAGTGGTTTGCGTTAAACCTTTGTGTAAGTGAAATCAGTCCTTTCCGACGCGTGCTGCACGTTGGCTCTCGTGTCGCTGCGTCCCTGTGCTGGGGCTCTGTTTCAGTCCTCGCTACAGAAGAGCAGAGACTGCAACAGCATGGCCAGAGCAACCACAAAGGATTATCTACCCCCACAGAGCCCATGTGCTAAATGGTCTCCAAGCCATGTGCAAGGATGTTTATCCCCAGGGTGTCTGAAAAGTTGTACCCCTCTGAAATAAATGGAAATAAATGGAGAATTATTAACTTATCAGCTGAGCATCAAACCTTTCTTTCTCCCCTAGTCATAGACTTTGGACACTGGGCTTGGAACTCCATAAAAAGAGCCACTATTCAATGAGGTTTTTGGTACACCTGTGTTGACAGGGGATGGCATTTCAGACTTGAGACGTAAGTAATCTTGGCCTCCTTAGGGGAAGAAGCTGTCAGTTCATCTATATAATGAATAGTAGGTTTATGGTATGAGGCAGTGCCTGTAGTATTAAGTAGCAAAGAAGGCATGGTTGCCCTAGATTGCAAAGTGCTGGCTTCTGCTTGAGGTAGCTATAATAATGAATAACTGAATGATGCAACTTGACAAGTGCTCCATTTTATAAAATATGACACCTTCTTTTTGCTTAATTTTCTCTTTTTATGAACAGCTAGAACTTTCTGTCCAGAATGCGCACAAAGTGATGACAGAGAAAAATATTGCTTCCCTCCTCTGCCAGGATAAGGCAATTACCCAGCTACTGAACCTTTTAGCATGGGTCTCTTCTGAAGCAATCCAGTGGTGAATTTGAATGACCAGCCCTGCTTTCCTCGGTTACTTCTGCAACCTCAATGTGTTGAATGAAGCATGGAGACTTCTTACCACATTGGTGCACTCTATTGGGGCTATTAGTAACAGTTATTTAAAATTATATACATATATATATATATATATAAAAAGATGCCTAGTGTCTACAATGAAAATATTAAAGTAGTTTTTAACTTTGATGTACTCTTTCCTTTCTAAAGGCTTCCTTCACCACCTCCTTGTAGCTGGACTGAAGCACTGTATCCCTTCACACATCCCTTAAATCAGAGGTATTTCAGAACTCAAAATGATCAGATAAAATGTAAAGGAACATTTTAAAACAATCAATAAAGGATTGCTCTGGGGATGAGGCCCAGAAAATGAGTAATGATTTCTATTTTCATTCATTATTTTGAATGAGTTTAGAAATGTATAGTTTCTAACGGGAGTTTATATATGTGGATATACAAATTGTTGGGCATATTGGAATAAACTCACCGATCAAAGTTTTTAAACAAAGCATTAAACAAACCCATTAGTGAAATATTTTTACTTTGATTCTAAAAACGCTGTTGTTCAATCATGTAATTTTCTCCTTTGGCAGATTTTCAAAGTTTTCAAAATATAGATTGTTCTGTAATTTTAGTCCCTGCAGCTGTGGCATAGAGTTAATTTCCTTACCAGTGAAGCCAATCTGCATAATCGAGATCTGAAACAATGGTATTTTCTGCTTTTCCTGCTGAATGTCTGCTTACAGTAATTACTGTCCCATCATAAACAACTTGCAGGAATATAGGGCACGATGCCCAATAAGGGAGTTTCACATTGGGGGGAAACAATAATGTTTTATGATTTAAGGCCCATAGAAACTTGGTGTATGCATTAGTAGTGTCACTGGATAACTAGTCTCTGGCTTTTGCATTTCAGTGAGCTGTTCTTTACATGTCGACTTTTCCTACTTGAAGTCCCAGCAACCCTTCAGTTCCCACAGGTGGCCCAAGGAAGGCTCCTGCTTTCCCAGAGGTGAAGAAAGGATTACACTTATCCAGATGCCCAGGTTAAGTCTCTCTTAGAATATGTCAAAAAATGACAGGCTAGAGAGCTGACGGGCGCACGCGGTGGTGAGCCCCTGAGAGGTCTCAAACGTATCAGCTGATGAAAGCAAAATAGTGACTGAGCAAGAAGAAAAGCAAAGGGAATAAATGAACTTTGGTAATAAATATCCCTGCATAAATGAGTCCTATGCAATTCATATGCTATGAATAAATAGCAAAAGTGAGTTTATGGAGTACTGGTGATACCCAGGTAATCCCTTCTAGAATAGAGATCCAGGATTCAAATTCCCCCTCAATTCAATGGGATTTTGCTGCTGACTTCAAGACTGAGAGCAGCTAATCATTGCTGTCTGAATAGCCCCCTTCCCACACATTCCTTTGTGTGTTTTTTTTTCCTTTAAATACTGAAAGTTTTTAATAGAAAAGATATCTGAGCTTGTGCTTCAATAGGCAAGACCTGTGGCGAGGCAGGTCGTAGGTTGAGCTCGGAGGACCTATGGAGGCTTCCCAAGGCTATCGTCGTGGTGAGCTGGCCCTCAGTATTGGCAGCTAAAGGCTTAGGATGGTGCTCGTGACTCTGTTTATGAAATATAAACCAGAGGTAGCTTGCTCCTTGGTTACCTGAGCAGAGGGTGCTTGAGGTGAAAGCTAAATGTCAGCTTCGCAGGGGAAATAAGTTTCTGAGCCCGGTACCTACGCTTTTAACAAGCCAACAGCTTCCGTTTGGGAAAGCTGAAGTTACGGAGGGGTTCAGCACGTACTGAATCTAACACTGAAATATCTATTCATAAGCCTGAGCACGTTACAGAAGCAGCATTTTGGCTTTCCCGCTCTCTGCATGGAGAAACTGAGGCACAAAAGAGGTGACTTTTCTGAGGTCACACAAGGGATCTGCAACAGAATCAAGATCAGAATTCAGCCCCTTCCTTATCATGCTTTATCCTCCGGATTATCATTTCTGCTCCCAAAACAAAAGTGATTCTGAATGTGACTGACACCCGGGTAACCCCAGTTTCTTCTATTTGGTTCTGGAAACTTTAATCACCCCTATAGTTGAGTGTATTGCAGCTAAAAAACAGTTACGCTCTTGCTTGTTTTTTTTTTTCCATTAATCCGCATTGAGATATGTCTACTTTATTTCAGAAATTAAGCAAAATGGGCTTATGACTACTATTAGCTTTTTCTACAACATTAAATCATAGGATCTGTTTTTCATTTTCAATGATATGTTTTCCTTAGTCTAAATTCATTGTAATATACTCTATTCATTAAAAAGTTAAGCATTTTGCTTGATAAAGATATGCTGCTCCCCTTTCAAGTTATTTTGAGATATTATTTTAATTGCCCTAAATAATTGAACTGTTTTCTACATAGAAATACCATTTATTTCATTTCTGTACAGAATTTTAATTTCTATCATAACTAACATATGAAAGCAACTCCATAAAACAGTAGTAGTTACAGAAGCTACAATCACAGAACTGCAGAATGGTTGAGGTTGGTAGGGACCTCTGGAGATCACCTAGTCCAACGCTGCTGCTCAAGCAAGTTGAGGGCTGTCTCTTCTTTTCAGACTAATGTGGTTGCAGCACTAAATATTGATTAACTTCAGATTCCTGATAAATGTAAGTATTGAGACTTTATGTGTCTCCTGCTGCTTTCTGCTGTCCTGCTTCATGGGACAGCAGCAGAAATCTGATAGTGCCACCCTCTTCGGGGACATCATGGGTTTTGGAGAGATTCCCTCTCTGTTACTGTGAGCAAACAAATGCAACTAAAGTGTTTGAGAATGATTCTGCAGCTCAGAAGATATTCTTTATCCTGCTCATGCTATTTATTCACAGCTGTAACCGAGCAGTTGTTCAGGGTTCTCCTCTTATCATCAGTTTTGTGGTCGCATTGGCTGTACCCATCACATTCAAAGGCAATGCTAAAGGGTTTGGCATCTGTTGAAAGGCTAGGAAGCCCTTTTGCGGGGTTTGCATACAATTTTTGGAAAAGAAAGCAAAGTCTTTTTTTGTCATAAGAGCAAGAAGGGGACTGCTATTCACCTTCTTTCCGTGAAAAAGTACATTTTAAGAATATTGGTATTGCTGGGACTCTGCAATACCTTCAAAACAGCAGTAAGAGTTATCCAATAATATCTTTAACCTCATCTTCAGGAAGCTGTGCTATCCAGGATTTTACTAAATGCATATCTGTTGTTTGATCCTTCTCTGTGGTTTCTTAGTATTGGTTATATATGAGAAAAGGCTGCTGACATATATTTATATATTACAATAACACAAGGGAATTTCTGGAACCTGAATGTATGCAGGAAAGGCTACATGGGGACAGAGTAAGGTGAACTCATGCTGATGTTGGGTTGTAGGTAGAGAGGAGAACTGTTGTGGCACCTATGAGGTCAGTCAAGAAAGCTGAGTTCGGTTCTGATTCTTAAACTGATGGTCATGAGTTTGAAATGCTAAGCATATTCACCAATCCATAGGACACTGGTCATTTAAGAATATGAAGGCAAAACTTTTATAGCTGGCTGTCTAGAGGCTGTCCCTAGCGCTGCTCTTCAGTGCCTATGAGCTGCTTGCTGTTTGGAAGTGCTATGCTCCAGATGTCCCTGGCGATGCAGCAGGGTTTTGTCTTCAAAGCAAGACATCAAAGAATACTTTGGCTGTAGAGGTGTGTGACAAAAACCTGTTAAACGAGGACTGCAAGGTAGGATGCAGTGTCAGATGCGGAGTTCCTTAAACGTGCAGTCCTGACATGCAGCTCCCCAATTGCCGTTCCCAATGGAAGGGCCTGTGCTGGGGTTCTGCAAGTCACAGGACCTTTGAGTCCCCGTGGCTCTGCTCGTGTTGGCTCTCCATGACAGCCTGAGAGGAGGCAGCCAAGAAGGGCCCTCCAAGGACCCTGATTCTGCAATCGCTCCCCTGTGATTCCATGTCAACAGGTAGAAGGGTGCTGGGCTCCCTGCCCACAGGTGTGGGGCATACCAGGGTGCTGTTCTCATCATCCACGTGGGCCCCTCAGTCCGGTTTTGAACCCGTAACTCTTCCACGACTTCACTAGTTTCCTTTATTTTCTTTCCTCTAGGTTTTTGTTGCCATAGGAAGATGTGGGGTTTGGCTAGAATGAATCTAGTCCCTCGAAAGGAGATGGCAAGTAGGCCGTGCGGTGTCAGCACAAGCTTTTGGCATGCCTTTGGTCTGATTTAAGTCAAACTTGAGTTAGAAATGTGCTTACCACCCTCCCTTCTCCTTTCCCAGACCCGACCTGTGATAGGGTGTGCTCAACTCTCAGGGTTTTCCCATTTTCTATAAGTTTCCCACTGGCCTCCCTTGCTCCATTCTGCACATCCTGGAGACCCCCCAGACCATTGCTGTGCCAGCGCAGCTTCAAGCTGTGCTGTTGCTCTCCTCTGTTGCCTGCCTCTGAAGGAGTGTTACCTACCCTCCCCAGCCTCCGCGTGCAGCAGGGCAGGCAAAGCTAATGGTTCAGTTTGTTTTCAACTCTAGGGGCTGAAGTGGTTGACAGATGTTTGGAGGATTTCTTGTCTCGGGACCAGTGTTTCATCTGTTCTGAGTTATTCAAAATACAAACAGTGGGTTGGCAGAAGTGAGATATACTCAGAACTGGGATGTCAAAACAGAAATATATCTTTAAAAAGACAAGTGTCAAAAATAAAGTTTATGCAATTCATAGCAAGATGTACTTAAACAGTTGAGATTTTTCTTCTTTTAACCCCTCGGACTCTCACCTGAAATGAATTTCTATTGTATATCAGTTTTCCTGCTGACACGTATCAAGCACACTTTGGTATTTGGATCCCTAATCTGCTCATGGATGGATTGGCCACACATCCACGGTGTTTGGAGCACTAGCGAACAACATAATGTGGGACCAGCCTCTCAAGCATATGTTACAAAACTGTAGTGTGATCCTGCAAATCCTAGAATGCTTAAGGTTGGAAGGGGCCTCTGGAGGCCATCTAGTTCAAGCTCCCTGCACAGACAGGGTCACCTAGAGCCATGCGGCACAGGACTGTCCAAGTGGGTTTTGAAGATCTCCAGAGAAGGGGACTCCACAAGCTCTGCAGTGAGTGATTGGGTTTCACTGCTCTATATAAGGGTAGAGGGACATTTTTAGAAAAAAAAAGATATATTCCAAAGTAGGGGAGAGGTAGCAGGAAGAGATTAAGCAAGAAGAAGTTAAAAGCTTGGGTTTCGAGAGCCGGTTCTGTGCATTTCAAAACATGTAACAGTATTAGAAGAGCTTCAGGGTCCTGTGGCAAATACTACTTGTGTGCTGCCTCATTTGGCTGCTTGTGCACTGTAAGGCAGGAGTGGTACCTGATGCCCAAATGCATCAGCACCAGAGCCCTCTAAATGAGTAGACTCCTTTGACTGACTGGCTGCCAATGGGCTAGATGCTAATAGCTCTGGTTGGAGGCATGAGAGTAAGTATTCCTCTGGCATCTTAAAAAGAAAATCCTAATCAAATTTGAGAGAAAACACGAGAACTGAGTGTTAATATAAGCAATGGAAACAAACAAACAAAAAAAAAGGATGAAAAAGTGGAATTATTTCAATTATATTTATTCTTTCTCTTTTTTCCTCTCTCTTTTTAAGTGAAATTATTATTAAAAAGAACATTCCCAGAACACTGAAAATAGTCATGTCCCATCCAAATGTTATTTGGCCACCATAAGAGAGCTGTCTCTATTAGGATAAGGTTATCTTAGGATAAGGATGTAATCCCACCATTGCTCTGCACTAATAAATCATCGGAGTGCTGCTTTGTTGGCTTTCACCAGCTGCAGAAATACATGTACAGCATCAGTAGCAGGTGGAAAGAAGTATTTCATTTATGAGTGCCATCGACATAATTTTCTATTCTGGTTTTAATCCCTGTCACCAGGACAAAGTCATGCGGTGATATTACCTGATCTCTTGATAATCTTTGACCTGTGAATTAATTCATTGCTGCATAATCTTTTCAGAATACTTTGTGACAAAGGATTCCTGCTGTGTTGTCACTGCTCATTGTCATGACAGTGTGCTTGTTAGGAATTTTTTAAGACAATTTTTAACAAATATTGCTGATGCTCTAATGTGTGTGGGTTTTTTTTTTCAGTTTTGATGTGAAACTGAAGGCACATGCGTGGTGCATTTATGAATTATAGTTTGCAGGTGATGTTTATTCTGAACAAAATGGTTCTCATTCCCACTGTTTGCCCATGGTAGATTGATAATGAAAACTGATTTTGTCTGTCTGTGTTTGGGGGTGGATGATACTTAAGCTTTCATACTTAAAGTACTAAAAGGCTCTGCAAAATTTTGTAGAGGATAGCTACAAAAGGATAGCTACACCTACCCAATGAGTGGGTGAAGAGAGGGAAAGGACAGAGAAAGACACAAAAGCAGACCTAGGCAACCGGGGTTCCACGTAATGTCCAAGGTATGATGTTGCTTTTGCTAACTCCCAGATTTCAGATGTAATCACTTTCTCTCGTTGATGCGTTTTGGCCCGGTGCATTGTAAGCTTGCTGGAGAGATGGGTTATCATTTTTGTCCTTGTTACCAATACGATGAGTGATCCTGGAAGATCCTACCACCATTCATGTCTATTTTGCTGTACATTTTTTTGAGGCAGACTCTAGTGACTAAAGCCTGATCTGAGTTTGAGTATGAAATACGAACCTATGAGGACGACTTTTAACTGGGGAAGTTATAAGGTGTTTTTACTGTGATAAGACATACACTAGAGCCTAGCTGCATGTTCTCTGCTTTTCCATGAAGCTAGAAATTTGAGGTGCTTTAATTTTTCTCTTCATAGCCAGCAATATCAATCTGAAATGCCACTGCCCACACCTAAAATAGCATTCTGATTTTGTTTTGTTCCCTCTTTGTTCATCTTTCCTTTAGAAAGACTCTATTTTAAATTGATTTTGTTATTAGGGATCAGCTCAGAAGCAGTGCACCTGTTACATATATTGAGAACCTGACTTTGGTGGGAGCAAGTGACAATGTTTTAAATTAAGCTGTCCTCGCTGCGACTATCCTTCTTTCCTTTATCTCCCCACCCAGCCATAAATAACCAGGCAGCAGAAGGCAGGTAGTGTTATAAATTGTCAAGCTACACAATTGCCTCATGTTCTGCATTCTGTTCTCTCCCCGTGGTCATCCATTTTGAACTAAAGGTCCATCCGTTTATGGCTCTGCCATGAGACCGTGTCAAATAAATTAGTATTGCGGTGTTTAAAAAGTATTAAAGAATACAGATATATACCAATATATTGATAATGCTCAACAACCCCCAAACCATGGGATATTGAATCTACTAGCAGGACAGTAGCGTTTTATTACTGCCATTTAAAGACCAAGGAGAGTGAAGTATAATATGGGGAAGAGTGATTATTGCTCTTAGAGTCTCATTTGAAAAGATGAGTGCTGGTTTCACGCGTCATAGTGGCCCATGATCTATGAAACCTCTCTTTCCTACTGTAGTAGGTGCTCCTGTGATAAAGAGCTCGCTATTTACTTCCAAAACACCAAGTATATCATCCATCCTATCTTGAGGATGGCTTTGCTAAACTGTTGCTGCAGGAATCGTAATGAGCCTCTTGTCTCCCAAAGGCTCAGCCAGGAGCACCCGGTGCAGGGGGCTGCGGGGAGCCCTCTTTGCCCAGCCCTGGCTCTGTTTGAGGGTTAGGGGCCATCTCAGTGGTATCTCACACTGCTTTAGCCTGTCTCACTACCCCCTGGCTGGCATTTGTGCTCTGTTTCCAGAGGTGCTGTAATGGGCATAACCTGTTCAGAATTACAAAAACACAAATAAACATGTTTAGTTTATGTGAAGGAGCAGTGTTTAATCCTTATGTCTTTTTGCATAGTATTTGCAATGTGTCTTTCCTGCCTCCTTTTCTGTTTCATACTGACATTTTCCTTCTCCATTATTATCTTTTCTACAAGCAGATGAGCAAGAAAAAAAAAGCATTCACAGAACAGTTACCTAAATGATTGCACTCACTAAAATTTTTGCACATGCACGAGGCTGAGGTACAGACTTTGTCTGCTTTCCGCATGTGCTTCAAACAGAAAATGATGAAGACTGCAAACAGCTCAGGCGACTTAAAAGAAGGAGACAGAACAAAATCTACCCTGGCCGAAACACTCTGCGATTTATCGTCCTGAGTGTGCCTGGCATCTCTCGTTCATGTCTCTATGCCTGTAAGGTGACTCCCGCCGTGAAATAGCCACTGTCTGCATTGACCTGTCCTGTTGCTCAATAGAGGGAATGTGCGGCAAGCCGCCTTGTGAGGGAAGGGGACCTGAGCTGCTGTTGTGTTTTTTGTTTTCCTCTCTTATTAGCAGCTTCTGAAATGTCAAGGCATGCATTAGGAAACGAAAACTTCTTAATTTCGCTGCCAGTTTCCTAGTAGCTTTGTGTAAACAGGTGCCCTTTGTGGACAACGCTCGGGCATTAAAGAGGACCCCATAGGCCGTACCCTGCTATCAGCTGCGGAGCTCAGCTCCCCTCCTCTCGCCGTTGCAATGCGGGAGGCAGTTTGCACAAAAAGGGATGGCACAATATGGTCTGCTGCCTTGTTGTAACACACCAGGCTCGCTTGCCAGATGGGGTGGTGCTGCTGAGAGCCGACAATGCAACACTTGTTGTGTCTGCGTTTTGCACCTCCAAACGTGGTATCGTGAGAAGCAGACTGGCGTTGGTCAACTACTCCCCTCCTTGCCCCTTTGCACTGCTCGGGAAATCATTAGGGATGTGTTTTTTGCCAGCAAACACTTACGCATCAATATTTTGTTACGCAAACTTGAAAAAAGAAAAGAAAATGAAAAAATCTGTTTCTATGTGCTTGAGCCAAGCTTTCAGGATATCTTTCATGCCATGCTTTTTGTGCAGTGCCAGTCTCAAAAAATTACACAGAGCTGTAAGAAAGAAAGCTGTAATGCTGCTGCTCTACAAACTAATAACATCGAGAGCATGATCAGTTGGACAGCATGAGGTATGCATCCTTTTTTTCCTAGTATTTCAGTGTTTTTTGATATATTTTTATATACATATATAGTTATTTATATATATATACATACACTGCCAACTTCCAGGAGAATAAAGGGCTACTTAAATGTTCTGTATCCATGTAAGGAATCCATGGCCATGACACACGAATACCAGAATGACAGCAACGGTGTAGTCCAGCCTGGGGACTGATCATGTGATGAATATGCATTTGTCCAGTACGGTGTTAGCGTTACTAGTTAAGCTGACTAGTGACAGATACAGATGAGGGCGAAGGAAGGATTTGTTACCAGCTTTAACATGTCAACCTATAAATAAACATGCTGCAGAATGAGGACCAAGAATGGGGGAATCTTTTTTTTTTTTTTTTTTTCCCCCCCCCTTTAAGAGGAACAAGGCTGTTGGTTTCTGTTCAAAACTGGAGGCAGTCATGCCATTGAGTGGGAGATCGGGATAGATCAGGAATGGGGATTGAAATCAGTAATAGTCTTTTGTTTCCTCTGTTTCTTGCTTGCAAGTAGGAAGCATTTTAAGAGGAGAACTCAGTGGGGAGGGGAAAAAAAAAAAGTGAGTTGGCCCTGATAAGTGATGCTAAGGGTGGATCTGGCAGCAGCATGGGATGAGCCTCGCACATAATTTGGGGGTGGAAGGGGAGCTGTGAGTGAAATATAATTATGGCTTGCCTGGCTGGTAATGCTGTCTTGAAGTTGCTCTCCTCCCTGTATTGTGAAGGCATTTTCAGTGCAGTTGCTAGCCAACATGTGAACCTGAACCCTGAGAATGGAATATTTTTTAAGATAAGTTGCAAAAGCTTCTCATCTGGAAAATACTTGTACTGCTGATAGATTCTGACAAGGATGAATTTGTGGGTACCATCAGTACACAAATGAGAGGATAAAAATTGTGGGCAATCCCTCTGAATATCAACCTGCAGCCTTTTTTTAAGCTTCCTGGCAGTTTAGAAGACCAGCCCAGTGTGACTCACCATCCAGATTCTATTGCAGATCCCTTTTTTCTGCCTGACACGGGCACAGGAGGCGAAGGCTGCCCTTGGAAGCTGGAGCTTGCTTCTCACCTGCACGTGCTGCCAAAATGCAGTGCTGCACAGGAGCCTGCCCCAGCGGCGAGAGCGAATTCCCAGGGCCCTGCCAGCCCTCAGTGTCACATCTCCCCTCATGAAAGCTCATTATGTGGTTGCTAAAAGAAAGAAGACAGGAAGTGTTGAGGTCTTTCCCAAAACATTTGCAGCACCAGGCTGCTTTGCAAACTGGGCAGCCCTGGATGGGGGGCGCTCCTAGAGCAGTGCTGCAGCGGCATAAATGAACCCTTAGCCTTGTTTCATCGTCCTCCCTTATGCCTCAGGTAGGCTCTTAGGGCATTCAGGGGCATTTTTAGGTACCTGTCTAATGCTGAGCTGCCAAGTGATTTTCTTTATATATATATTTATATAATTTTTCTTTCAGGAAGAATGTCTGCTGTTTGCGGTGACAGCAAGCTGTGCTTAAGCAATGCTTCAAGTCTCTAAAAATAAAAGTTGGCTTTCTGAGCGCGCAGCGCTCTCTTTCTGTCGCTCTGCCTCTCCCCCTCTCGGCTTGCCTCTCTCTGCCGGGGAGACGTGTGTGTGGGGAGGGTCATCTTTGGCAACTACCGAAGATGGATCTTAAGTGGTGCACAAGTGCACACACAGCAATTGGGCACACAGCAGGGGCTGGGGGCGGGAGGCATTTTGGATTTGTCAGCTCATCGGCACAGCTAGATTCTTCTCAAACAGCAGAAGCTGCACAGGTCCCTGGTGGCTAAAAGCGACTGGCTAAATTGTATCGGTCTGGAGAAGCAAAGATGTGAGGGCATAGGATCATTTCTCCTCCCACACTGCATAATAATTTAGCAATATTCAACTGCAACCCTATTTGTATCTCAACGCCCCTTCTCTTCCCTGTCTTGTGCTCCACACTTCAAGGCAGTTTTGATGCATTTGTCTCTTTTTTTTTTTCTTTTTTTTTTTTCTCTTGCATCTTCATTTTCCTGTTTTCATATATCAGTAATTGCATTAACTGCTAGGGACTTTTAGAGACCGTATTGTGCTCAGCATGCACTACTGCCTGGAAGAGGCATTGTCAAGCTCAGGGATTCCCAAAACATGATGCCTGCACCACATGTGTTACACAAGTTACCCCAAAGCAGTCACTGATGCTAGTAGCTGTTTCAGTAATGTATGGAAATATTAAAAAAAAAAAGTATTGTTTTCCTGGTCTAGCATCTGAATGTAGTCTGCATAGCATGATGTGTTATTTTCTCTGCTGAGATGCCGCATGCTTTTCTAAAGGCCCAGGCTCCTTCTCTGAATCTTTTTGTTCCCCATTTCTTCATGGCTCCACAAAGCCTCTTCTCCTTAGGGTTGCCACCAAAAGCACTGAGGGTTTTTGTCTCTGTGCTCCTTTGGGAAGTATGCTCATCTATGGATAAAACACAGTGTAGCTATGAGAATAATTGACGAATTTCTCCTTATTCCATAAATTGCCTTAAGTCATGCTTTAAAAACAGTGTGATTCATTTTTTTCCTTGACCTGCACTATGGCCGTTGAATCCCAGTGACAGGGCAGTGAGGATGCTGATGGATTCCTGCTATTGCTGATTCACGACTACTCTGTGATACTGTGAGGGGTTGGTTCTCTGAGAATATGTACAGCACAGGCCTAAGGAGTTATTTTAGAAACCATTAAGCCAATCTGTCATGTAAGGGCTTGGCCTGGAATTAATTTTATGCTAACCTCATGATCAACCTTCCACAGAATGGTGCAGAGGGGCTAATTATGGCCATTGCTATGAATGGAGTTAGGATTCTATGGAAAACTCATTTCAGGATTTAAGCAGGTCAGAGCTATTGCCCAGCCTTATCTCCTAAAACATAGCTCCCATTCACGTGTAATACTTCTGGTACCCCAGGTAGCAAACTGCTCGTATTGCTAATTTTCAGATGAAGTGATATGCTTAATACACTCATCAAGTTTGTGTTGTTTTAGCAACCAGTGATGGAAATACCTCTATATGCATCAAAATATCCACATGTTTCTTAGGATGACTGATCGGTGGTTGGGAGAGAGAGTTCTAAAATAAACCTCCAATCTGGTGATTAGGGAGTTCTGTCAAATTCTAGTCCTGTTGCTGGAATATGTGAATATTCCCTTGTACATAGCCACTGCTTAGAAACTCAGGATTGTTTTTGTCTTGTACATAAGAATTTACTGCCTCTACTCCACTGAAAGAGGGCTGGTTTCAATAGGAAAGATTGGCAGCAGCTGTCTGAGTACTCTGTAGCTTGGTGGAGAGGGGCTTTTGTAGTGCTAGTTTTATTCTAGGTAGTGAAAGGAAATGAATCAATTTCACTGTGAGTTTTAGCGGTAGAAAAAGAGAGGGGATGCATAAGATATGGTCTTTATTGGCATAATCCTTAATATATTTTGTTCCCCCAGCTGGTTAGTACTGCTGGGACTAAATACAGCTGAATGCACTTAGCTATAGCTATATGGAAAGCGTTGTATGACCACTGAGACATCGCCACAGTAAGGCAGAAGCTGAGTGTGGCTTCTAGGTGTCCGTCTTCTCTAGATCTGGTCATAACTATTTTTGTCCTCCCATAACCTTAGGTGTAGGTTTCAAAGCTGAAAACAACAGGGGATGGAAGAGCTCGACTGAAACATACTTTCCCCTCTCATTACTGTAATGTAGTTTCTTGTGATGGTGCATAGTGAACTAGCTTGACAACGTTATGGGAGACCATTCACTGGCTTGAAAAGCTGTGACACCATTACAGAAATCTGAATATAGGCAAGAAATCTCAACAGTAGGGCAAAATCTCATGTGAAATGCATGCAGGCACCTCTACAGGAGTAGGTCCAACACTAGTCTCATGCCAGAGTCTTGAACAGCTTGTTTCATGTTGCAAGGGCTTGTGCAATATTGAGTGATGATACCAGCTGTGCTTAGGGTCTTGAATTACAGCTATAGGGTGGCCATACGGAGACACATCATTTCTGCAGGAATAGTTGGTTTGCTGCTAAGCTAAAGAGTAAAAAGCTGGAAACCAAGGTAGAAAAAAAGGAGTTTCCAGAATCTGTTATTTATTCAAACTCTCTTGGAATATATGGCTCTACATGCCAAATCCTTGCTCTGACAGGTTTACTTTCTAATGGCATATGTTGGCATATTGTCCCATGTGTAAGTCCAAAACAGACACCTAAATCCGAGTCTAGAAGTGAGATAATGTCTTGTCTGCACTCAAGCTTTGCAGCTACCTTCTGTCTTTCCTTGATCTGGAGTTACTGCAATGAGAACATGGGTAAGGGCACACTAAAACCTCCTGAAACAGGTATGCATCCCATACCTCTGCAACACACACCCCTCACTAAGCTGATGCCTGATGCTTTCCTCTCTTAAGAAAAGCTGTAATTTTCTTCCTCAGTAAGCTTAATGCCTTTGACAGAAACTGAATAGAGCAAAGAAAAATTAAATATACTTGCTTATGTAGATGGCTGCCAATGGTTACTGAACAGATTGTGTCAAGTTAGGATAAATCAGGCTTCTCGCATTCCACTTCTCCAGGCTACAAAAGTGGGAAGTGGATCTGAATCCTCATTTCTCGAGAGGTGAGATGAGAAAGGTGTTTCTATGTTTACTTTTAGTGTTTGTTCCTTTAATTCTCCTACAGTTCCACAGAATTATCTGGTGTATTTCTTAATTTCAGCTTATAATCAAGTTTTTTAAAAAGGCACCATCTGGTTCCTGACATAGTTTAAACTAATATCCCAGTCAGTGCAAACCCATCAGACTTTACACCTTTCACAACCCGATATGCGAGCTTCCCCATGGTTATTTCTCCCCCCAAAACACAGTAGCACCCTCAAGTCTTTTTCTTCTCAAATGGATCTTGCAAAAAGCAGGGGTTCTTGCAGTTCTTGCTTTATTCCCCTCTCCTCTTAACCATAATCATTTTAGGAAAACAAAATGGGTGCATTAAGAAAGCTCGAACTGTGGAAGCTCTGCAGTAAGCTGCTCAGAGTTGGCGAATTTGGCGCTGGAGCTCGCATTTGTATTTAAGCTGCCCTCTGGTGCTTATCGTTGCTGCAGTGCACACATTTATCGCTTCCGTAGGTGCCTGGAGATCCCTGGGACGCCCAGGGAACAGAGCAAATCAAGTGGTGCAAAAATTCCTCTTAGCGAAAGACGCGCCAGTGCTGCGGGGAGTCTTATCCTTATGAGCAGCGCGTTAACATGCTGTGGTAGCACCGGAGGTTATGTAGGGCATGAAGGTTTTCTTGATTTGAGTTCTTGTGAGTCACTTCCAACACCAGGCTGCCCTGTCTTCTCGCCGCGTGCAGCGGCACCGTATTTCGTCGTGCTTTCCCGCTCACCGCACATCAAACCGTGGCCGCGCGGGTTAATATTAGCCGGACAGCTGATGGCGGCCGCGTGCGCCTCACGACAGCTGCGCGGCGACGCGGCCCTTGGCCGCCCGCCTGGCCCCACGTCGCCGCTGGCACCGGCCTGCCCGTTATATCGGGAAGGGCCCAGCGGCGGCCCGTCCCCCGCGGCTCATCCCGCAGGACACCAGGAGGGCGCCCGGCGCTGAGGAAGGCTCCAGCACGCGGAACCCACTGCGACTCCTTCATGGGGCTCCCTGTGCTTTGCCGAAAGGGTAAGGAGAAGACGTTTAAATAGCAGCAGCGCAGAAATTAGCAGATGTGGGTTTGCGTTTACTCATGTGTTACTCCCGGTTTCTTCACAGCTCAGCAAAAGCTGAGCGCTCGGCTTTTGCATTAGTTTTAACTGGTGCCCTCTAGTTTTAGGGTGCTCCTGTGCAAAGCTGCCCTCCGTTCCAGTGGTGATTAGATGGCGATGACGTGTTTTAATAATAAGCATGAGAGAGATATACAGAAAGAAATCAAACATGCTGACTGCCCTAGCAGGCAGGAGAGAAGGGCTGTTGCTCTCCTAAAAGTATCTGTTTGCTGAGGGGTAATGAAAAGTCCTCTGTCCTTATTCTTTCCTTTTCTTTTTGGTGTTTGCTTGGTGTAAAGGCTGGAGAGAAAAAGGGGGAGCTGAAAAGCTTCCAGTGCTTCACAGGCACGTTTCTGGTCGCCTGTTCGCTTTGCGGTAAAAGTCTTGCAGGACGGCGAGGTGGATCCAAGACGATCGCAGTGACACGGAGCGCCGGCGGTCGAGCAGCACGCACGCGCGCACCTGCATCGTGCGTATGTGCCTGCTCACGTAGCGAGTGGAGGCGGCTCATTTAAGGTGCCCGGCAGGCTCTCTTGCTGTGTGCTGGCAGTCAAAGGTCTAGGGCTGCTTCTGAATTCAAACCAAGATCAAAAAAATTGTTCTTTGAAAATGAGAGTATTACTCTGAACTGGTGCATTACCACGGGTAGAAGGGTGGCTCCTGCAGTGCTCCCAGTGATTTAGGTTGTTACCAAACACGCTGAAATTGGTGGGACTCTCTCCCTTGGCTTTGATAGGCTTTGGAGCAGCACCAACCTTAGTGTTCCTATGTATGGGTGAAAGAAATAGCAGTGAACGAGTCTTGCGGAAGACCGTTGAAAGAGTTTTACGGAAGTCATGGCAGAAGTAAGCAAAATGTGTGTCAAACATGGACCAATGTGTCAATGGACAATATGGATTTGATGAGAAAGGGCCCGCTTCGTGTGTGTTATGTCTCAAGATGCGGGCAAGGCCTGTGTGCCTTTCAGGGAGAGGGTTTTAGCAGAGGCAGTTAAAAATTTAAGATGGCCTTGAAAAGAAAAGGGGGAAAGTGCCTTTGCTCAATGTTATCTGGGACAACTGCATGCTGGGTCATGTCTCAAAGCTCTCCAGGAGCTCTTTTCCACAGGGAACCGAAACTGCTCCTGCTTCTGTGAGCCCCTTGCCTGGCTGGTGCCTCAGACCATGGACTCTGAGTTATGGCAGTGCTATGAGCTACTGTCACGCTGTTCGTGACCTCTCCTGAGCCAGCCCCGCGCTGGCTTCTCCACGCGGTGGTTGGGCAGTGCGAGTGCTATGCAAAGTATGAGCATCTCATCCATCTCTGACTCGCGCTTTCAACCTTCTCTGAAACACCCTCTGCTCCCCAGTGCCCAACCAAATTGGTTTCTGTCCCCCTTATTTTGAGGTGGGGAGCAGAATTTGCAACACCTCAAACCAGGAAACTCTTCAGAAACTCTTGGGCCTGAATCCAGACAGGACAAAGCTAGTAGTAACACCCAGTGCTGGTAATGTGTTGAAGGGAGAGTTGGCAAAGACATGGAGAAATTACACGGCCAGCTCCCGTTGCAAGTCATTTGTGAATTCATCTCTCTAAGCGGCTCACAGAAAGGCCATTTATAAATTTGACGCCACTTTTTAAATGCAAGGTGGCTCGGGTCCTGTGGTATTTGTAAGTGGATTTCACGGCTGCTAAACTCGGCAGCTAAGATTACTCCAGAAGAGCAGCAGCGATGTGGGCCCCTGGAGAGCGGGGCCTGTTGCTCTAGGAAGGCTCTTACATTCACACAGCAAAGCACAAATGGGCATGTGGATCTCCAGTATTTCTGCAAATGAAATAGATTAGACTGACCATGAGATAGTACAGCATATTAATAAAAAGTTGGATTTTTCTTAATGGTTACAGGAGAATCATAGAGTTACAGAAGTTTGAGGAGAATAAAATGTTTCTCCCGTTTTATGCACAAATTGTTGATCGTGGATGGAAGTTAGAGGGCATATACAAGCAAGTTTTATGGCTGACCTTTCATCACCAAGCGGGTCATACAGTCGTTGCTCTACCTGCAAAATTCTATTTTTTTATTAAAATTATGTATCAGTTTCATAGGAAACTGACATTACAGCTTTATGGGCTCTTGTATTACATTATGTAGTACATTGCACTCATAACTTACCCTGCCATCCCATTCTAGTAATTTCTTGGGTATTTAGCTTGCAATATCACTACAACATATTATGAAGAAATCCAATTACATTTCTAAACAATATAGTAATCCCCTCTGCTACTGTAAACACATTGCCTGGTCAGAGTTGCTTTAATTTAGTGATAAGCAAAGGGAAGAATGTGCTGTAATAATGGACACATATAAAACATGGGCAAGCTACTCATAAAATCAACCCTGTTAGTTATTACAAGCCTCACTAACCATGATCTTAAACATGCAAGCATGGTATCTACCAGTCATATGTTGTCCATACTGTGCTTCTGTGAATTTGTAAGGAACGTGTTTCCCTTTCTGTCAAGCAAAATTCCATCATGGTTTGTCCCCTCCTCACAAGGGCTCAAAGATAAAGAGCAAGGGAGAAAGGTGGTTGGCAGGCAGACTGGAAGCAAAGACTGGGACAGATTTTCCACCAGATGCTCTCCAGAGCAAAGGCAATTTCCAGACAAGTTTATTTACAGATATAGTTGTGCACTGCTTATAGACTCACACCTCCAAAAAGGAGGGAAAATTTTTGCAAGCAGAAAAGAAAAGGCATGAACGATATCATCAGAGGTTACAGATACAATAAAATAGATTATCTGGGTCATCTTTTACATCTGAGGAGGACGTACCCACATGGAGCTCCTTTGCTCTCTTTCTAGCCATCCCCTCATGTATCACTGATTGAGAAACTTCGTTAGCAAAAGAGAGTAACGTTAACATATTCTTACTGCAGCTGCTTAGATTTAAATGTCTTGAGATACGAATTTAAAGAAATCAATCTGATGCTGGGTTACTCATGCTGCTTTTCTGGCAAGTGCAGCCATCTTCTTGCTTCCGCAATGGCAACTGCACCGTTACTTTCACTGTCTGCTTCCTGCAGCAATTACATAAGGTTAGGTACAAATCTACATAGCCTCATGTTAAGGCTAAAGGTATTCGGACAAATGAAAGGGGAGAGTGGAAAAGCAGCAGTTTTCCTCACAGCCAAAGCCCCATCCATTGATTACCTGCCTCCTTGGTAAAGGAAGGAGGAGGTGAGGTGTTGCAAATGGTCGGGTTTGCACCCCCTGTATGAAGAGGATGCTGGTAGGGGATGTTTTGGTGTCTCTTTGAAGCCTTTGCGATATGTTGGCAGCTCCAGGCAGACAGAGGGGTAATGGCAGAGTGACAAAATAGAAAACAGCAGCAACTCAGGCCCCCGGCATCCTTGCTTGCAGATCCCGGTGCTTGCAAAGGCCCAGGGCAGAAGTAGGGTGGGTGACTACCGGTGATGGATGATGTTGAGACCTCGGAGAGAAATGATATAATAAATGGTTGGGCTGACACAGTAGAAAATGTTTGGATAAAAGTGATGGGTAATAAATAAACTCATATTGCTATATATCCTCCAGGCAGTGCTGGAGCAAAAAAATACTTTCTAACTCTTTTTTGAAAGGAAACAAGTAAGGAGGCAGGGACTCTTATTTGTAATAGACAGGCATGAATAAAGCTGTGTTTGCTGCATATAGTCAGTGTAATCTAAGGCTGATCCAGACCTAAGTCAAGTATTCCTGCAGCTGTAGGTTCTCAGTTGTCATAGCTAAGGTTACAAAACAGCTTTCCCTGTGGCTTGTCGAATGTCACTGTCTAGAGCTGAGGCCCCACTGTTGTATTTGTGGTTATAACACCTTATTTTCTTGCATTTGCTATCAGGGCTGCCAGGAAGATGGGGATAAGCAGACGGTTTGCCCCAGGCATTGATTCATTATATCTGATACATGGTAATGCATAGAGGGCCACGGGCTTGACTTCTGCCCTTGAGTTTCCAAGTGTTTCTGTTTATCATCCTCTATAGGGGCTTTGCTTCTTTTTTTTTTTCCTCCTTGCCCCCCTGTCATGTGACATTTTTTTTCCTCTTACTCATTCTTATTTGAATACAAGGAAACAGACATCTATACCTGCTGCCACAGTGGCGAATTAGCTGGGTTCTTCAGGCTAGTCTCTTCATGTTGTTGCTGAGTAGATAAATAGCATTTGCATGCAACGTTACATTAATAATGTATTTGCTTAAGAAATCTATTAATTGATTTAGCAATCTGGGAGGGATAGCTAAAGCAGCAGGTTAGCATCTCTTGGTTGAAAAAGAGATGGGGCAGGGAATATTGTTAATATTTTGAAGTACCTTCAAAGGCCTTATCTACAACCCCCTCAAATCAGTTAAAGAACTTCCTTTCCTTTTCGTTTTCTTTTAAAACACCCAGTGCTGTGTAAGAAATTTCATACTGAAAAGCTTTCTAAAATAGATCTGAGGGTTAGTGAGCAGTCAGAGAATGGCAGTGCTAAGATTATCTGCATAGCCTCGACATTTGAGGTCTTGTGCAATGTGTTTCAGCATACTTTTTCTGCTGGGTTTTTGTTGGCGGCTTGTCTCCCCCTCAGGAATCCCGCTGCACGTAATGACAGCTATCCAGCTGTCCATGTTGAAAGGACAACTATCCAGCAGGAGAGGAGAAAATAAATAAATAAGAAGCTACTCACTGAGCCAAGCCCTTATTTCCAGAGATTTCACTGGTATAACCATGCCCTTTTGTAGGCCACTGCTAATTAGGATGCAGGCTGTAAATGAGTAAGGGAAGGGACAGGAGAGCATTTTGTGTGTGTCTTGATAGGGTCTGTGGTGGGACTAATAGGACTGTACGAGTGAGTCAGCGTTCATAAAATCAGCAGGTAAGATGAATAGCATAGCGTGTGTTTTGCTGCACTTGTATCTGTGTTTCAGAAGCTGTTTACAAAGCTCTAACTATAACACCTGCTTTCTTATGTGCCTGATTGCTTATCTCCCATTTTCTGATCCATGATGAGGAGTTTTCAGACTTGATCGGGGCAGGGGGGTTATTTTGGAATAGGCGCACTGTGACCTATGATTTGATACCAGGCCATGGCCCAGCAGTTTTTATACAGACCTCCTGAATAAATAAAGGCTTAATTTGGAAAGCAAAATCTGCAAAGTAAAACAAAACATTTTGTTTTCCAAGTAATTATGGTAGCTTAACGTGACTGGATAGCTCCTTGCTCTTCCCTGTACTTCTGCAGTATACTAAACCCATACTAACTGGATTTTAGGATTACTTGTTGTTCCGTATAACATCATAGGATTACAATACAGGACTTGGAGAGCACTAGGTTATACAATATGAAATCCTGTGGTCTAGTTTCCATAGTATTGTGATACATTCCCTACAGAATCAGGTCTTGTCTCCAAACCTCTGTTTTTTTTAATGATTGTATCATTGCTATATTACAAATAAACCCTAATAGAGCTAAATTTAGTGAGTTAGCAGTATTAGAAATTTTTACATAAGAGAGAAAATGAGGGTGGAGGAAGTGCTTGTGAGGGAGTAGGTAATTATATATGAAATGAATTGGTTCCAACATTAGATTTATCTTAATTATAACAATCCATCTGAGAGAAAAAGAAAGTTTCTGCAGACGATAGCTAAGTAATAGGAGGAATTTTACCTGGTTTGTTATTTTTTTTCTATTTGTAGATTTTTATATGTTTACAAAGCGTTGTAAAATACTGTACCGTGCGTATTTCAGATGAGGGATCTTTGGTAGAGAGGCAATACAACTTGCTCAAGATCAGAAAAAAAGAGAGGAGAAACAGGTCTTCTGGCACCCCTCCTATGTCCTCTTTGACTTTCTGAAGAACTTTTTTACAGCCACCCATCAGTTGCTGTGGAAAGGAGGCCGTTGTAGAGGGACTAGAAAAAAATACTGCTCTGCATTCCAGGCTCCAAACAGCACACACATATCTCAGGCTAGGATTTCAATCCCATTGCTATCCTTTTGCTGACAGTGCAGTAATGAGCTACAACAACAACACACTATTCCCAGAGCTGCACGGGCATTGCTAATGCCAATGAATAAGTAAAGGTTATTTGTCACGACAAGGTGATCTGATCTGATGCTGCTAGGCAAGAAAATCTCTGCTGCTCCTCATTTCACTTAGGAAAAAATATCCAGGAGGAAAATATCAATATTCTCAAACTGGGAACTTATGTTTATCAGGTTTTGGAGCCAGACTGGGCTTTGTGTAAACACAAAGCCTCACATAATAATTAAGTTGGAGAATTTTTACCTAGAAATCAAAATTCCATATTTCTAACATAGAGGTTATAAGAGTAATGTCAATCCAATATGTTAGGAGAAAGCTGAGCTGGTAATAGCCCTCCTAACTGTTTTTCAGGCTTTCAGACACACCTTGAATTTAAGGCCCCTTAGGTAGTGTGAGATGACGACAGACGGAGGGGCAAGGCAAAGAGCAGTCGCTTTGGTTGGCGCAAGTTATTTGCGATGGCAGTATCGGCAGGAGACAGCACGACAAGTCTCAGGCCCCAGCTTGATAAGACAAATGAACAGATGTGAAGAGTGTCATTGACTTCAGCATGGTTCAGGCAGTCAGATCGTAGTCTCAGTGTCCTCTAGTGAGCCACACTGACAAAATCAGGCAAAGGTAGCTGAGATTTTATTTAGTTTCTTTTCTCTTTTAAGAGAAGGATGTGTCTGAATAAGATTACACCAGGAAAAAAAAAAAAAAAGGAAAAGAGTGAGTCAGGAAAATGCAGGCTTGCTTTTGAGCAGGTTCCCCAGGTGTGTTTGGTTATGAGAGAGGGAGAGAGACAGGTTTGCAACATGGGCCCTCTTTTTCTTTGCTAGCCCAAGAGATTAATGATCGACCCGAGAAGATGCAGTATTTCAGCCATGTTCAATTAGAGCCTGAACTGAAATTCTAGGATCACGTCGCATATTTGTATTAATAATATTTTTATTACTATTTATCTTTTTTGGTGGTATTTAATCAGGAGCTCTATCTCTTTGACAATTAGCAGAAGAGACTTGTCTCTCCGGAAGCTGGGAAGCAGCTCTCATGAGCCATACTAGTCAGACTCACATTTCTGGGCCCAGAAGATAAGTCTTTTATTGCCAGGTAGGTCAACTTGTGACACTTGAAAGATCTGGTGCTTTTCAATGAGAGAAAGCTGCTCTGTACTATAGTAATCAGGTGATTCATCATGGGGGGAAAAAATCAGAATTCAGAAAATGCCTTCTGACACTTGGTCAAACCCCATGGGTACTCTGCGTATTTCCATCCCGGTATCAGATGGTCAGACACAGCTCTGCTGCTCAGAGCCGTCACCTCCACCATTTTCCTAGTATTTTCCTTTGGGTTACGTAGAGTGAGGAACACGAGGACAGTGGTGAGGTGAGGAACAAAAGGTTCATCTAGCTCAGGATCTTGGCCAACAGCGGAGGCTTTGGGAAAGAAATGGGGCATAAGTACAGGAAGACTTTCCTGTGTTGCACCTCCTCACCTTTGGGCACTGAAAGGTTTAGGGATTTCCTGAGCTGCTTGTTATCCCAAACACCATGTTTAATAGACATGTCCCTCATGAATCTGTCTGGTCCCCTTTGAGGCACATTTTTTATTTTTGGCCTCTGCAATGTCCTGTGGCAATGAGTCATAATTTAATTACACCTTGTGCGAGTAGGTTCAGTGCTGCGTTAGAACCAGCAATTAGGACTTGCAGCGGCAATGCAAAGGGACATTTTCTGCGTGAAATGTACTTTTCATCAGCGCTACCCCATGGCGGGAGCTGCCTGTCGAAGCTTGCAGGAGCCGAGTTTCAAGGGGAGACGGGGCCATTGCCAACTATCAAGTCGCTGATGAGCAGCGCTGCAGCAAGAGGAGATAGTGAGGCACTGTCAGCGGGGTGCCACGCGCTTTGTGCTACCTGGCACTGGAACAATTAAAAAACCCACGTCGCTTGCTGAACCCCAACCGCTTAGTTGGTTCACTGTGACCATGGAAACACCTGACCTATTTACACCTTCCGCCAGCCTCCACTCGTGCTGCTGAAGGGAGGCGGCAGAAGAAAGGATGCTTTGAATTTGAATTTTAGGCTCTTAATCAAGATGATAGATGGGGATGAATGTGCACGTGCGCCTCTGAGAGAGGGAGAGGAGAAGGGTCCAAGCCGACCATGGGTTCCTGCCTCACTTCAGCTGCTGACGTTAGGTGCTGCTGGGGCAGACATATCTTGCCCGGAGCCTGTTATGCACATGTAAAATATTCCTTCCCTTCTCGCCCACCGCTTCCCCAGGTTGTCAATGGCTGTCTCATGCCTTGAGAGAATTCATTCTTGTCACATTGACAGTGCGCTGTTTCACGCTCTCTGCAGCGTGCATCCCCGAAAGGCTCCTGTACATGGAAATCAGCTCGCTCTGTACTGGGGAAGGGAATTGAAGAGCATCTCATTCTGCACACGTGTTGTCCATGCACCTGATGGCTCTCGCGTGCTCCTGCCCAGCTCCCAGTGCAGCAGTGAAGGTGCCAGGGAGCAACATTAAGTCACTTGGGCACATCCCATGGAGCAGGAGGGCTCACTTAGCTGCATCTCTGGCTTTTACTCACTCTGAAGATCTTAGTGACAGAATAAAACAGTGTAAATTAGCCAAATATGGAAAAGCAGGTGTTGTAATGAGTTTAAAAATTCGTGGCAAGTTTCCTTGTCTTCCTCAAGCCAGTGGTGAACATGGCAATTGCGTATTATTGTAAAAGGATAAACTAGGGATTAGAATTGTACTTACCTGAACTGGAGAGAGACCCTGACTGAAAGAAGAAATGTGCTGGAAAGAAAAAGCATCAAATTCAAAGTGTAAAGAGGAGCGCTGTGCAGGTACAAGGTAATCAGGGTGCATATTCAGAATGAAAGGAGGCTTTAAAAATCCATTGGGAAATATGGAGAAAGAAAGGACTTTTGTATTTAATATTAGTGAGAGAGGCCTTTACTGTCCCCAAGGCCTGTTGCACAGCATCAGCCCTCGGGAATGTAAATTTGGTAGCTGTTTAAGATGACTACCCATCCCCCCCCACCCCGCGCCGCCTTTTATTTGGTTTTGATAGCATATTTCAGAACCGCTCATGTTCTGGCAGGTAACACGTTTTATCCTGAAAGTAAGGATTGACTGAGGAACAAACTGTGCAAATTCTGTTCTCAAACACCCAAATTAGCGAGCAAATACCATCTGTCTCCTCTCGAGCCTGCTCTCCCCGGTTCCCGTAATGCCTTCTAGTGGGAGGAGAGCGGGGCTAGCCACAAAGCGTCGCACACTGCAGGCAGCAGCACAGCACCGTGTCGTGGCTCGTGTGTGCCGAGGGACTGCTGCTTCCTCCCCGGAGAAGGCAGGTGGAGTTCCTGGTCCCTGTGTGGATGAGGCAGACGCTCCTGCCAGGCACTGACTGGTTGGTGGGAGCCACCAACACCCTCGGACATCCTTCCTGGGCGCCTTCCTCTCCCCCTGTCCCAGCAATCGTGCCGACAGAGATTTGACAGCAACTGGGGCTTATTTCAGGAAGAAATCCATTGAGTGCTCATTATTGCTTCAGTTTCATTACACTTTCTCCATTGGGGTGAATATTTTGTTGTGACAGGCCGTGGGCTGTGTCTTTTGCCCCATGAAGCTCCCACAAACACCGTCTCGACCTGGAAGCTCCTGCCAGCAGCAGCTGGTTGACGTTTGTTTTTAACTTCTTCCCCCACACTGCGCTTGTCCTAAGTGTCTGCTTGGGTTTTGGAGACCTGTTATATAACCCTGTTTTCTCCCCCTCTCAGCACCGCTGAGCAAATCTCAAGGCCCAGGAGGAGGGAGAGGAGGCAGTGATACGCTGCGCCACCTTTGCCCATCCACTTGTGACTGGTATATAATAAGTACAGTTGATGTGAGACTGCCAAGAATTTGCTGCCAAATTGAATTTTCCCTAAACTGATTATTGCAAAGCTTGGCGGAGGGGAGTTTAACACCTTTCTAACAAGCTCAGCTCAGCACGGCTAGTAAGAGGGTTACTCTAATAATAATCCCCCCTCTGGATCCTTGGCCAGGGTTTTGGATTAACCAGGAGACTGGCTTCGCCCCCGCTCCCTCGCCTCTGAGTAAGCCCACTTGAAGGTTCTTACAGCTATTATTGGTGCGGGCACGGGAAGACTTATTCTCTGCTGGTGTAAAGCAGCCTACCTCCATTGATTTCAGTGCCCTGACTTACTTTAGTAGTGTGTGGGTGATCGTATGATTCAGACACAATCAATAAAGTTGATGGTAATCTACCTTCAATAACTTAATCTTAGCATTTTCCTCCAAAAAGAGCTGTCTAGTGAAGGAAAGGAGCTGGCTGAGCTACTCAAGCTGTTTATCTCTTTGTGTTTTCTGCTTGCAAAGTATTAATCCTGCAAGTTTTTGGTTTATAATGCATTTACTCCTAATTTTGCCACTGTAGGTTATAAAGTAGGCAGCTAAACATGATCATTTAAGATGTGATGCTTTGTTGTCTAATTGCTGGCTGTAAATCTATAAGCAGGGAGAGAGCACTTCTAGAGGAAGCAGGAGAAGCCTGTATCTACATGCAAGTGTTTCTGTTCATTCAGAGGTGCGTATTAAGTGGTCAGATTCCCCCTGTCCCTCAAAACAAAAAACTTGCATGAATTTTCACAGAAAGATGAACAAGAGCAGACTGCAATTGAACCCAAGCTACTGTTTGCAATTGCCCAAATCATCTTTAGGGATGGAAAATAAAATGCACACCAAGAGCATTATTTTGAACAAACCACCTCCCTTCAGTTTGGCTGCTTGAGACGGTGCCCGGTCGCACGCTGTGCAGGACCTGGCTCACGGTGGATGTGCCAGGGGCTAGGGAGGGACCCATGGTGTGAACACATCTGCTCAAAAAACCTCGCAGAGCCATTGCAGGCAGTGGGTGATGTTTGTCTTGTATGTGTGTGTGCATACATTTATATACATATATGCATACTCACACGTATATACACACCTGCATATATATACACATATGGAAAAATCTAAAATTCATAACCCTTAAATCACCTTTCAGATTTGTGAGCCTAGTTTAGTAAACAAATAGTAACTTAACAATAGCAACAGGGGGAGAGCGTGTACTTATTTATTATTCCACTTGCTTAGCTTAATATTGATGCTGTTAAAACAGGGCAGTTTCACACGTGTCAGTGACCCGGATGCAACATGAAGCCCCCGCTACCAGAGTGGGGAGACATTATGGAAGCGCCGGGGAGCAGAAGGGAGACTCAAGGTGCTGCTTAGCTGGCTGCCACGGGGCTCTTCCTTGGGAATAATCTTGCCCAAGCTCTTCCTTGGGATAATCTGTACCCTGTCCTGGATGCATGCAGACAGTGTGGTTGCAGGTTCAAAGTGGTGCCATCTGTTTGGGAAAGCCGAGTGCTTGTGATCCTGCCGCTGGAGTGACAAAAGCGGAGCTGGGGCATGAGTTTTGGGGGCTTTGGTGAAGGGAAGAGTCCCTTTGGCAACGTGAACAAGCAAGAGGAGTCCGAGGGGCTGTGCTCGGCCATGGGGCTGGCAGAGGAACTGGTTTCACCCTGACGAGAGCTGCAGATTGATTAAGGGAACGTAGGTATTTTTAGGTCAAATGTTCCCACTCCAGATTGTTGCTCAAGTTGAACAGCTTGAATGTTTTTGTGGGCCAAGAGTTGACAAAAGCTAAAGGAGGAGAAAGTTGCGAGAGGTCAAGTCAAGACAGTCTTTTTGTTTTATTCTAGGAAAATTCCTTTTTGCTATCCATTAACTTTATTTTTGAAAAGTCATCTCAATTTGAAAAATGAGCCTCTCTAATTAAAAGTGAATTTCAGTGGGACATTTTGAAATGTATTTTTAAATAATGCGGGGTATTCATTGAAAATGACCTAAAACGAATGCCAAATCTTATCAAAAAATGTTTCATTGAATACTTTCAGCCAGCTCTTCTCAGCACATAGACATTATTCACAGCAGTAGGAGTTCTGGTGCTAAAACAGAAAGAATGTACCACCAAAAAGTGTCATTGCGGGCAGAAAATCCGTAAATATTAAGGATAGTTGTTTGACATGATAAATGATATTGAAAACCATTGTGTGGTAGGAGAGGAAAAATGGCACCTGTGAATGTACTGAAATTAAGTTCCCCAAGCCTCTGGCAATAGTTTTTTTCTTTTTTTTTTTTTTAAAAAAAAGGCAAAAAACAAAAAAAGATTTATTTTGTTCTCTTTTTAACATTTCAGACATGGAATTAGTAAGCCACTAATGAAGAGCTGAAAGGAAAAAAGCCAAAATAATTAGCCAAAATAATTGTTAACTGTTTTTCTGTCATTGCTGATACTTCAGGTCATACAGAGATAAGTGAATATAAGTTTCCTTTCCTAGAAAAACAAATCAAAGAATCAAAACAAGCAGTGTACACTTTACTTAAAAGGCATATTCTGTTCCCATCATTATTCAAAGGAAAAAAATATCTTGACAAATTTTCTTACAGAAACATGAAAAAAAAATCTGGGGGAAAAAAAAAAAGCTTTTTTTTTCCTCATTTTGTCTGTTAATCACCCAACAAGAAGAGGGAAGGAGAAGATGCAGTGCACTATCAAAGAGCTTCATTCGCAGAAAAAAAAATAAGGTATTTCATTTCATGAAAAAATATGAGCTACTCCTACAGAACAGTATATGAGCACAGCCAAAAATAGCCAAGCCTGCTGCTGCGGATCTGCAAAGGGGACATATATCTGCAGTGGAGCTGTAGACAGGTGCTGCTTTGCCTATGGATCCGGAGCACTTTTCCTTTGGAGCGGGGGATAGGGGAGAGCTGGGAGAGGGAGGCAGCCCTTCTGCCCTCCCTGCGAGCACGGCCAGGAGAGGGGAGACCAGAATAGGGCAGGGGGCTGTGGGAATGCTGAGGAAGGGCAGCAAGCCCCCCGGCAGCACAGATTTCCGCCAGGCTTTTCCTTTTCTACCCTCCCTCGGGGGAATTGGGAGTGGGGTGCCCCTCTGGGGTCACCAAGCACAGAGCAGATGCAGCGGGGATCGTAATGTCTCAGGTTTTTGCACGTCTCTGACAGAGAAGACAGGGATTTGATCTGCAGGTTCATCCTGGTCCCTTCGTCTTTGTTGACACAGTTATCAGATTAAGGAAAAAGTCTTTGTATTCATTTCGGAGGAGAAAAATGACATGTCATTTTCATTGCGAATTGGGAAGAAAAATGCTCTTGATTTTCTCATGGCACAGAATTCTAAAAATTCACTTACTATCCTATTGCACTGGCTTTTCACTTCTGCATTTTTAAACTATTTTTCTCTGGTATGTTAATAGCACACAGGATTGGTTTCGTCTCTCTCATAATGCAGCAGCTGAAATACTTATTGTAATCAATTTTTTTTTTTTTTTTAAATCGGAAGAGTAGCTGTTTGGTGTTAACTAGCATATCTTAAAATTATTCTGCTAGGCCGTGTAGCCCACCATTTCTTTAGGTGCCTGCCTTGCCTAGTGTCATTCTAAGCATTCCTCTGCTTGGAGTCATCAGGAAGACCTCCTAGCAATTTGTTTCCCTTTGAAAGATATTAATGTTTCTGCATGATAAGTTGTTGTTTTCTTCTGTTGCATCTTCCCGTGGCACCAAGATCGCAAATGCAACAAGTGCGGCTGAACGCGGCGCTTGCAGCAGCAAACAGCGAATCCACAGCAGTGAAAACGGAGTGACGTGATGTAGGAAGGAGTCATCTTTAGATCCCTTATATATATATAGCCCGTGCGTATGGGTGGCTGCCTGCAAAGTGCGGTCTCGTTCACTAGCTGACTATATGATATATGCAATGCCCGTGTCGTTTCTGCCCTGCGCCTATGGAAAATGAGCTTTTAAGGCCGTGATCTCTTTACATGCACTGCCTGCGTTTTGCTGCCAGAGGCTGTCGCATGCATGCGTGGTACCGTCACACGATAAACAAATTGTTTTTGCAGTCTGGCCGGCATCATTAGTTAATTAGACCCTAGCTGTCTAGGCACCTGGAACAAGTAGTGGGAATTTAAATTCTTCTGATAAAAGGATTTATTTATAATGAGTCTTGCCACATAATGAGTTCCAAGCGGGGGAGACTGACCGTTAATGGATGACTCACAGCATTACCTTAAAGATCAGAGCCACATATTCCATTTTGTAAGGCTTACGTGCACGCTGTGATACACGCGTGGATTCTAGAAACAAATCTTTTGACTCCATCTTTTTTTACCGTGTTAATTTAGATAGAGTCCTCCTATGCCTCCTATAAGCACCCAGGACGCAGCGGACTATTTATTTTATTTCGTTCTTTATTGCTCTCCCTCTCTACAGCTTCACGAGGAGAAGAAGCTGAGTTTTTAATATTGCCAGAACGCTCAGCCCTTTTCAGCTGGGAGATGTCAGAGGCAGCTGCAGACCTAAATGAAAGGCGCTCATCTCTGGAAATCTGCGATGCCGTAATAAATGCAGGGTTCTGCTGGTGAGCGGCCGATGGCTCTTTAATGTCTTTATGCCTTAGCAGCCCTCAAAGGCGCTGTGGTTCCTCCCGCTCCCTCCCCGGCCCCAGCAGCTCGCTTCCCCCTTCCTGCCCACCCAGGCTTAGGATTTCGTCGCGTGGAAGGCGAGAGTTTGCCACAGCATCCGAGGACTAAGCCGAGCTCGAAGAAGAGGGCTGTGCCTGGGTTTATCTCACAGCCAGCCGCTTCCCTTCACCTCGGGTTGCTATTCCGCTTTACTGACATATTTGATTCAAGAATTTGGCTCCCTCAGTCACGTTTATATATGGTGTGCTGCTGGTATCAGCAATGCCGGGGTTGTTATCGATGTGTTTTATTTAAGCAGCATGTGCTACACGAGAGAGAATTCATTTTCTCAGGATTCTCCTGAAGTATTTCCCTAGTTAGAAACACACGGGATGGAAACCAAGAGTTTTACCTTGCAGACTCCAGGGCTCTGCTCTTTTTGCACCAGCGTGTAAGCCTGGAGACAGGCAAAGGCGAAGAGCAGGGCAGCTTCCTAAGGGCACGTCTGCAGCTGCGGAGGCGAGGACAGCCCCGGTGTCAGTGTGTGCAGCTCGGGGACGTTTGCTCAGGTTTCAGGAGGAGAGGAGGCTGCGGGAAGCCATCTGGCCGGCGTGTAACGCGTAGCACAAGCCCCCTTTGAGCGCGTTTTCTGCTTGGAGCTGCAGAGAGGGTCATTCATCGTGCGGTACATGAGGCGCAGTATTTGGAGGGCAGGGGATTGCCAGGCAGATGAAATGCTGCCCAGGGCAGAAGCGCCTGGGCTACCAGAAAGCAGAAAAGGGCAGGAGAGCCCTTGCCCAAGGGAGCGGAGGCTCTTGGGCAGCCACAGGCAGGTCCCAAAGCGCAGGACAGTGTGTGGAGGCTGTGGCAGCTGGGGGTAGGCGGGTGCACGGCGGCGGCTGCCGTGGGGAAGGAGCTCCGCAATGAGCCCTGCGAGGGCTCAGCCCGCACCCCGGCTTACCCCGTGCTCTGCCGGCAGCTACCGCGCGGCGAGGGACAGCAGCAGCCATCGTCATCATAACGAAACTCGAGTTTTCCTGGTCTTTGAAATGTTGCAGCAAAATACTGTCGGAAAGTGAGTTACTGTGACTGACGTGAGAAATATTAACACTGGGAAGTCAACTTCCATCTTAAATTTCCCTCACTTTGTTTTTATTACCTTTTTTTTTCAGGCATAAATATTCTCTTACATAAGACTGTAGCTGTCCATTTTCTTCCCAAGTTGCTCATCTGCTCTTATGCTGTTGTAGGAAACCTGTTTGCAGCTAGGATATGCCAAGAAAATGGGATGAACCTTTTGCTCCCTTTTCCCAGCACGCTGCCCAGCTGTCCCAAAGTCTCCTTGCTCTTCAATGATAAAGACTTTAAGGCAGAGAGAGATAAATAGAAAGAGACTAAACGTACCTTTATATGGGGCAGTTTGCCATTTGGCACAAACCTCAGTCTGAGTCAATGATTAATTGTTTGCTGCTCATAGTTCTGGGCTAGATATTTTAAAATAGATTATATCTATTAAGAAATAGAAGGGGGGGAAAAAAGAAAATTCACACTGTAAAGTGACTTAGTGCTTTTCAAAATATATGTTTCCTTTCAAAATAGCGTAGGAGATTGAAAACATTCGCATTTTATTAAATGCAAGTGAGGACTTTGGAGTGCCAATTTATCAAATATTTGCAACATCCAGATGTAATGCATCCCTGATGCTGCAGCCGGGATGGATTTATTCCAAGATCTATACAGGATCCTTTAATTCCCTGTCTTGACAAAGGCGGCAGCAAGCCAGACTATGTTATATCTGCCAAGCATTGTAGGCTGTGGTTCCTTCTTGCCTAAAGTGCCTTGGGTGACCTCACTGTTGCGAAGTATTTTCTGTTGCATTGTATGCACGAGCAGCCAGTGTAGCTCACTCAGCCCAAAATATCGTGGCTGTTAGCTGATGGTGACTCGCTTATGTCTTCTTCTCTCTGTGCTCCCTTAGTCTGGGATCCTGCAATGTGACGTTCCCCCATCAACCGTATGGTGAGACTGGGAGATATCCTTGTAAATTGGAAGGCGAGCCACGCAAAGGAGGAGGAAATAAGAACTTCGGGGAGCTTTCTTGCTCTGTAGCCCTTAGCAGAGCGATGTTACTGCTCCTTCTGGGTGGAGAGCAGCCTGCCGATGAAGACGTGTGGTGGAGGGCAGGGGCTGATGCTCCCACCCCGGAGCTGCCTGGGAGCAGGCGCAGTTTGCCGGGAAGTTTGGCAGGGGAAGGGCGGATTGCAGCAGCCCCGGAGTTTCTTACGGGAAGGGGCTGCCGGATCCCCCGCCGGGGGTCCCACACAGGTGTATTATCCTTGTGCTTGCTCCCGCAGAACAAGGATCCACTTCTTTTCGGCTTAACTGTTTCCAGGTGCTGGAGTCGAACTCTGCCTCTGACTCCTAATGTTCCCCGTTCCCCAGAGCAGCCAGCAGCAGCTGTGGCAACACTGCCAAAAAATAACAACAGTAAAAAAGCTGTCCATTTCCCAGAGTTTGTTTTCTCTTTAGAATTAATGATAGTTGTAATAAAGAGGAAAAAAAAAAAATCTGAACGCCATTCAGAGTGTGGCATGGTTTGGGGCAAAGATGTTGTGTATAGATTTGTTAGGAGAGCTTTTCCCTCCGAGAGTGATTTGTGACTTTGTTTTCCTCTTTTTCAACTTAGCCTCCACAAGAAGTACGAGAAGCAGAATAGATCATGTTTAAAATACCCAGGTGGAGCGTCGCTGGTTTAGGTCTTTCATCCTTAAATTGACAAGAATGCTGGGAGTTTCATAAAACCTGAAGGGTACATCTGTGCTCCTTTCAGCAGCGCAATAATAAAACCGGCAAGGGCTGACGCTGCTGCACGGATACATCGCTCACAATAAACATTTGAAAGGCATTACGTCTCCGCGGCAAATAGGGCTGCCAAAGAAGGCCACGTTCAACAAATCACGCTAAATTATGGCACGCGAGAAGTGCTGCGGGGTGGCTGCTCTTAGCTCACTCCGTGCTGGGCGGTCAACGCAGGCGAGAAGAGGGAAGCTGGTGGTATTCAGGGTTGTGCTGGCTTGCAAGTAGGTGGGAGATGTGAACCTAATTCTTCCGCTCTTCTCCCCACTGTGAGGAGCTTCTGTGTGTGTCTCAGGATGCTGGTAGCAAGTCGTTGAACATCCTAACAGTGACTGTGGTGCTGCATATTACCCTCTTTGTGGAGACTTGTTGAGTGTCTTCCTAGCCCATGATATCATGGAGTCTCTCAGGCCAAAAACGTGTTTTGCTCTTTGGGTGTCAGGGTGACAAGTGGCCTAGATGCCTTGCCCCAGCACCCTGTGTTAGCAGCTGAGTTGCAGCCCTCCATCTCTGGACAGCAGAGCACGCGGCGCTGCCTCCCTGGGCCCCCCTCCGGGCTCCCCTCCTAGTTCTCCACATGGCCTTGGTCAAATCCTTTCTGTTGGTCTTCTGGCACGTGCCACATGGGGGTCTGGTGCTTTCCTTGGGTTGTGTGTGGATTGCATGGATGAAAATCTCAACAAAAGCGAATTATTAGTATTTGTAGAGTGAATTATTAGTATTTGTAGTGCCTCTGGCAAGCTGTGCCTTTTGGAAGTGCCAATAATTAGTTATGGCATTTTAATT
>JAUBNY010000290.1:2023800-2038749 GCA_032275445.1 Crypturellus soui
CGCAGTTTATTAGGTGCACTGCATGAGGTTAAGATAGAAGTTTTTCATTACGTAACACAAAATTAGCAATTTTTAGCCAAAGTTGTATAACATTCACATAAAGATGAGTGATAAAAAAATAGGCTCAGAGGAAACTGGTGGCATGAATGCAGGAGTGTTCGGGTTTCACCCCACCTGACAAAGTTCTACCTTCTCCCTGACGATGATTTCAGATAAAATCCGGGCAAATCTTGGTGTCCTGTAAGATAGTGCAACGTGATGAGAACATCCTAAAACAGAACCATAGGATGGAGTCACTTTTGCATGTTCAGCTCTGGCTAGAAAACATGCGTAGAATGAACTAGGAGAGCGGGAAGCTGAGGGAGACCGTACCCCACTTTGGCTGAGATTGGTGATGACAGGAAATTCTCACTGGTTCAGTACGGGTGGAAATTTTCCTGCTGTGCTGTGTTTTTCAGGTTAAAATGGTGGAGCTGCTGATAGCTTTTGTGCTAGGAGCAAGGTGTTAGAGTCGCAAAAGCTTGTGGGGCTGCTCTTCCCCTATGGGAAGGAAAAAACTGTGGCAGTTGCTGGAGCTGATCTTAGTAATTCTGTGCTCCATGTACTGGTGATACCTACAAAAAGAGAAAGTTCTGCTAATAGAAGGGAAAGAAACTCAGTTCCACTGCATTTTTTTCTAGCTGTATTTCCCACTCTAATGAATGAAAATTCATCTGGAGAATTACTAACTGGGATTGACACCACAAACACAGCAGTAATGGAAGCAGGTTTCTCAGCTAGACAATCTGATGATCTAACAAGCTGTCTCAATGAGATTAGATAGTTTAAGGTCTTGTGACATTATTCATTAGTTTTGTAACAAAGCAATCTTTACAGTACAAGTCCCAATTTGACGTTGTATCTCCTCCTGTAGCTATGGACTCTGGCGTTTTATGTCTTAGACAATTCTGCATGTTAATTCATTGACATTCAGCAGTAAAAAAAATAATATTCCCTGGCACTTTACCATTCATAACGTTTCTGAGGATGTTAGGTTCACATCAATGTAACTTTATCTTCACTAGCAAGGTGACCAGATGAGTTGATCAGCAAGGCATCAGTAAGTATTTATAATTGGATATATGGAGAATTTGTCAATGCTGAAATTAGCCTGCTGCAAGAGAACTGATAGAATATTTTCAGGAATGGTCAAACTGCAGGAATGTAACAGTTGATTGCCCAAAGGAAGTATCGAAAATCTGTGATGAGCAAGTATGTTGCTCATGTTGGGGCGAGAATTTGAAAAAGGCAGAGCGTCCGAATGTCTGCAGCTCCGTGCAGTATAAATGAGTGTGGCAAGGAAAGATTAAAAGAATGAATATACTAGTCTATAAATAATACTGGACATATTTAGAAATCATTGGAATTATAGTAGAGCATCCTCTTTCTGCATTTTCAGATTTTCAGAATCATTTGTAATTCTTGTGATCCTTCTTATTGCTTGTTGTGACTTTATTAGTGTGAAAAAATCATGCTATTCAAAGTAAGTATACTATTTTCACATCTGTCTGTTTTCACAAGTTGTTATCATCTGCATTTAACTGAAAGGGCAAATATTACCTATATTGCAGGAGCACAGGAGGTGCAGAGATTAAATCTGCTATGTTATTTCTTTGCTCATCACATAATTGTAATGCAGGAATGTTTATCATGCATAAACTAAAATCAGCAAATTAAATGCATCTAACAGTATTTGTTTGTCTTGGCAGTTTCACAGATTTCTTCTTTTAAATAAATAATAATAGGAATGTAAATATCAATTGTCATGTTTCAAGAATCAGAAAGTTTCCACTTTTCTTTTTTTGACAATCAGTGTGCAAATGAACACATAGAATATCATAGGAAAAGCTGCTATCAAATGGAGTGTCGCTCAATTTGAAAATATGTTGTCCAATAGTGTTTTATTTAGGTGATAGCTATATTTAGAAGACGGTTGCTAAGGAATTAGTTTACTGTGCAAAATCTTCCTGTTTTATTCTGCTGCACAGTTAATCCTAGTAAGGCTAAAAAATGGTTAAAAGGCAATCTGTAAGATCTTATAAGATGACATTTGGAAATCTGCAGTCATATTAGTCATTAGTCATGGCAATATTCTGCCATAAGGCAATGAGTCAGACAATTGATTAGAGAACCTCATCATGATATATCCTCCGGCATGAATGTGCTGAGAGGGAGAGGAGAAGGGAGACAGGGGAATGCATGGGACACAGGACAGGAACATGGAGAAATAGAAGGGGAGAGAAAGTCTGAAAGTTTTTAATTTTACTTTACTTTAGCTCTTACTTTTTAGAAGGCAAAGCTTAGGGAAAGGCAAAAGAGGCATAAATCATGAAGTTTGAGCTACAAGATGTGCTACCCTCGTACTTTGTGGGTGAAATCCAGCATCACTGGAAAGTCAGTTCTCTAGACACGTGGAGCTGGTGGCTGCCCTCCTTGCAGGTGTTAAGTAAAAGTCAGGGAGGAGACGGGCATAGAAACATTACCTGTTTTTCATTTTATCCATTTTTGCAAACAGAGGTGTGCACATGTACGTCATGTCCATGTCCACATGGACATGTTACTGAGGAACATCAGCAAAATAACTGCCAGGGCGCGGAAGCTGACGGAAGGCCAACAGGGGACATTGGAGAAGTGCTCAACTTTGCAAAAATTGCTGGGCATAGCAATTAAAAGAAATAGCTCTGCCATTTAGGGGGTTGTGATGCTTATGCTAGTGACTGTGTTATGACTCCCCTGCCGCCTTTTTGGAAATAAGCACAATAATCTTGGCTGTGATGCTCAGGTGTATGAGATTGGGTACCTGCCCCATCCCTGCAGTCAAGCTAAAAAGCTGCCAGATCCTGGTAGGAGAAAGGAAGGACATAGAAAATATCCAGAAAGTACTGTACAAACAGGAAGAATGATGCACACCAGAAGAAATCACTTGAACAGATAAGATTTTACTATACCTGGTTTTGCAAAGTTGATCTCCCTAATGTGAGATTTTCTTCATAGCAGGTTATGATGAGTTAAGAGCCTTATTCACAGTGTTTTCAAATGTCTGGTGCTATCTTGATCTGTCCTGAATTAAATTAATCCAAGTCCTCAAGTGATGCATAGTTCTAGCAAAGGAAAGCTTGTAATTTTACTCCTGGTAGTGATTTGGTATCATTGACCCCATGTACTTGGGTAAGAAACAATCAGAGGGGCTTGTGCTTTTAACGCAAGGGAGCTATTACAAAATGTTCTCCATGACGGCACATCTGTAACGAGCCTCGTTGTCCTTCCTGGTCCGCAGGGCTCATCTCTTCTTACGCATTTCATGAAAGAGGTTCCCAGGTTTATGTTTGTGGAAAGCGATCACAGTTATAATACACAGAAAAACTGATCTGGCTTATTTTTGCCGGTATGAAAATACTCCACCTGTGATAAACATGTACTACTACTTCATAAAAGCAAATAAATAATTTATTGTTTGTGCTTTTAAAAGCTGTTAATCGATACCAAGCATTTCAAAACAATGCATGCAGATGATATTACTGGGAAACACGATTGCTGCTGAAATCAATGTAAAATTCTCGTTGTCTTCAATGAGACTGTTTTCAGAGTAGGATGTTGGGTGTTACATTTTAGCAAGTTGCCATTATGTGAGCTCATAGTGATGGCTAGTCCTTTCCCCAGAATTACAGCAGTGGTAGGAAAGCCGTGGAGGAAGAGGTGTGAAGGATAAACAGAGGCACTGGGAGGTGAGCTGAATTGCTCCAAGTTAGGCATTCGCTCAATGGCAGAATGAGGAACAGAGCGTAAGTTCCAGGCCAGGTTCCTGCTTAATGATGTTGCTTCACGTGCAGTGCTCTCAGATGATGCCTTTCTCATCGTTCTTGGGCTGTGCAGATCTCCTATGGTGTATAACAACAAAATCAGTCGCACGAACAAGCTTCAGTGGATTACTTCCTACTGCCACTAATTGCTTTTCATGGTGGCATCTCACCTTTCTCTCTGCGCCATCCCCATGCTGATGAAGCACTTCCCTCTGTCACCTGTGAGCCATAAACCCCCCTGGCTTTGATGGGAAAGGTGAGACGGAGAGAAGGCTCTGAGCCTCATGCACTCGTGATACCTTTGCATCTGCAGATCACAGGGCCATGTCCTACTGTTACAGATACAGGCAAGCCTCCTGTTCACCATGTCTATCTCATTTTCAATTTAATACATCTTCGCAAGGAATCTCAAAGGGCCTGTACATAGTTCTGCTTTGGGGGTATGTTGTGATATAAACACGTTTAATTACCTTAAACAACTAGCATTTCATAACGTAAATATTGCAATGAACCAAAATACTGTTGAAAGCAACATAGCATAAGGATAATGCCATATGCCATTAAAATATACTCCTCCGTTGGTTGTCATATTAATCAGCCTGTCCTGTGGACTGTAAGCTTATCATGAGTTTGGTCTGCGTTACAAATGAGCCATAAAGTTGTAACTGCCGACTCTCATAGCACTTGTTAAACTGACTAATTTTCCTTTTTCTGACATTATTATTTTATCAACCTTCTATAGTTGTTTAAATGCCTTTGTACAAAGATTAGCTCCACTGTTTTATGATGTTTGTGTCTTACTCTGTGATGTCTCATTTCTTTTGTGTAAGTGCTATTACTAATAGTCAAGTACATGAAGGAGTCCAAGGACTTTATCATTTCCTTTAGAGTACAGTTATTCCTGGCTGATATTTTATTATGCATACACTTTCCAGTTGAATGTATCTAAACACAGAAACTGTTTTATATAGAAACAATCATCAAGATTAACAGATTCTGTAGTTCATTATCAAAATGTAATTTAAGGAAGATTATCTGCAACATAAACCACTAGCAAAAAACACAGAAGCAAGGGTCAATCTTTCAAGAATATATAGGACTTCTCTACAGCATTCAAAGGATTTTTTTGTGTGTGTGCATTGAATTGATTCTCAAAAGGATTGTTCTGAAATTTCTTGATGGGCATGAAAATGTAACTGAAAAATATAATCTGCCCCCCTGTGAAACCTGACAGAGTCTCTCTCCCCAGAATGCGGTGTTCGAGTGCAAACAGACGTGTCTTATAAATGTCTTAGTCCGGTGTTCTTGACCCTAGAGTCAACAACAACAGATGAACAACTGCAGTAGCCATGGAAAGCAGATGAATCTTGAGAAAAACAGATTTCAAGAGCATTCTATGTATCCATTTACACAGAACAGTCATACAGTATTTGGGGGCAAATGGTGATTCCCTCAGTCACCTGCTGATTAAAGCTGGAATAGAACAGAGGTTGCCAATTTTTTTCTAATGCCAAGCAAAGGAACTTTATCAGGGGAATCAGGAAAGTGATACAATTCTGATAACTACTCTCCATCTCCATCTGTCTCTCTTTTTCCCATCTCTGCTCCTTGTTAAATTTCTGTCAAGAGTCTGCCTGTCCTCTGAAGCTGGACTTGTATCTACAGATTTAAAGAAATAATGGATGCATATTTTTTGCTTCCTAGCATACTCCTACTAATTTTTGGTAAGATACACAGCAGGCAGATAACACTGAAGAGAATGGACTTTTATCAAAACAGAGTCATTTTCTTACCTGGTACATCAGCAGATCAACCATAGAGGTTAATGCAAAGGCAAAGACCAAAAAAAAAAAAAAAAAAAAAAGGGTAAATGAAATGACTCTGTCAAATGAACCTTCCTCTTTCTAGGTATCCTCCTGTTTGGTTTGGGGGAATATGTCTTTCACAGCTGTCGTGTTGTGTCATGGCAGGATATGCTTTGGTCCTTATTTCAGACATAATCCATTTGGATTATGCATGTGCTTGTGTACATACTGGCTCCCTGATTTATTAACACTGCTCCATGGGCAGAATCATGAAAGGCAGCTTCCCTCAGAATGGCCCAGAATAAATTCTTTACACGCAGAGGTTCCCCATAATCATAGGGTCAAGTTTACTAGCTGCCAAAAGGGATAGACATAGCCATAGTTTCTAATTAATTCCTTTTTCCCATGACTGCTAGTAAGTTTGAAATTGGCTGCCACCAACCAATTGCTGTTGGCAGCAGAGACACTGAGACATACACAGGTTGTGCAGGTTGCAGCCCGAATCGGTGCTTAAACACCGAGTTCGAAATTTCGTTGCTCGGCTGTTCAGTGCCCCCACAATGTCTTTCAAAGTCTTCTAGTCTCTGGTTTATTGCATTACTGTTGTCAGTCTGAAGTGCAGTAATTTGTATTTGTCACGACTGCCCTTCATCTGATGTGGAGCAACCTTGGGGTTTTTTTGTCATGTCTTAATGGTGGAGGAGTCCAGTATTTTGAATAATTAAACCCACATAAATAGTTGATCTTGGTGATAGAGTATATAACACCGAGATGGCTTATGTAAAAACCATGTGATTTTACTTCTGCTGTCTAATTTGCTTGAACCAGGTTAAGAAATTGTTGTCATGAAAAATTAAAGATGATAATAATAGGCATTATTATCCTGTTTACTACATGCCGCTAACTTAGAGAGATTTAGATTTCTCTTGAGGAATGGTTTGATATATATTTGTTTTCACTTAAATCTGCATATGCTGTTTTAAGGAGAAAGATGCTCTCTTTATCTCCATTTGCTTTCACTGAGGAGGGGAAAACAAAAGTTCTGGACTTCTATCCCTCTCCTTCATCACTGCAGGAGAGCCCTGTGCATTACAAAGAGATTGGGAATCTGGGTAATTAATCATGAGCTTTTATGTAATGGAAAGTTTAAAATTCATTAGCTTTATATCAGAGTGAGTGTTATGAGGGAGAACATGTTGTGAATGAGAGGGAAAGCCTTATAATTAAGGAAGTGTGTAAATAATAATGAAAGTCATTAGTGCCATTCAGTTTGTAAGAATGTCATAATGTAATTGGAGCATTAAAGTGAAATTTGCAATGACAAACATTAACGATACAAAAGAGAGAAAATGTGGTTATCTTTAGTTTGACAGATAATGTCAGCTTTCTTGCAAGGCCCAGATGGTGCACAGGAAAATGTTATGAACAGTTTTATTTTAATATTTTTATGATGTGGTATTTGGGAATACAATGTCACAAACACACGAGGTGGTTTGCATTTGTGAAACAAGAGTGCCTTGCAGAGTACAGAGTCCAGCACTGGGTGACTGAAACAAGAGAGAAGGAAAGTCCTGTCATGGATGCAAGATTGTTGTTGCACTCAGCGTGAGGAGCAGTGGAGCACGGTGTTACGAGCTCGCTGAGTTTCATCTCCCTCTTCCTGGTTATGCAGTTTGAATCTTTCACAATTATGTGGGAAATTATATGATGCTAAAATTGTACCATGTTCTGCTCTTTCAACGAAGGGACTTTCTACAGTATTGTGCACTTCACAGGCTATAATTTTAGGGTGTGAAAAAATGTAGATTCCAAACAAAGGAAAATTTAAATATGTCTAGTGGATAATGCAAGGCGAAACAAAAAGAAGGCAGCTGGAGATAATTTGGGGGAATTGTATTATTTTAAGGGCAGTGACTGAGAAATAACTATGTTTAAGACTCCAGTCCAAGGTCTCAAAGTGCCAGGAACTAAGTATCTGCCTTCGTGTCCTGTCCGTGAGCTACAGCGTTGTGGAATTTTACAATGCTGTCTGTAACGTTGTCTTGAATGGACCTAATTGGTTGATTAGTCTATTGACTAACTCACACAGAAGTCAGTTCCAAAGCACTGGAGAGAAATAGTAGGAGTGCTAAGTTGCTGTTAAGCACAATCATTTTCTGCTAAAACTCTTTGGAAATGAACATTGGTCCCTGTTGAGTGAAGACAGAGCGAGTGCCCAGGATGGCAGCTCGGCCCCAGGTACAGGGCATCTCTCGAGACCTCCTCGTAGTCAGTCTGGGGAATAAGAGCCTCTTGGAAAACAGAGCAACTCTTATTTCCTTATCAAATGAGTCCATGAAAGGATCTCAACCTACCTATCCTTGAGAAACCTGCAGGACTTCCCAAGCACTTGATAAAGGATGTGTTTTTGGTAGTTTTATCACGACTGGCAGAACTCAAGTGGGTTTTAAAATGAAACATAACAAAAATTATTCTCTGCTTACTGTAGGGCTCCTGCTACTGTTGGGGGTTTGTGCGTATGATATGGCAGTCCTGTGTACAGTCATGCTTATTATGCCATATTGTGGTTATACCTATCCTTATTTTTTGCTGATTTTTTTTTTACTGAGCATAAACAAAACTAATTTCACAGTTGCTAAGCTATATGGAAGAGGCTGATACATTTCCTCTCTCAGTTTGTGAAATGCTGGTGTAAAGAAACAGGATTTAACACAGGTTGTTTTAATTATTGTTGTTTGATGTTGTTATTGTTGCTGTTACTATTCCAGATCTTTTGCACATCTACACATTTTTGCACATAAACTATCATATGGCCTTAAATGGGGCAATTACTTCATCTCAGATGCACTATGATGGAGCGCTTTCTGTCAGCAAATTACATTATGTTCCTCCCTAGAGAAGGGTATCCTCATCTCCTTTCCTGCAGAATTCATGACCAATATTTGAACTCTCCTGTCTGTTGTTTGCAGCTTCTCAAACTGAGCAGGTTAATAAAGCTGGGGGAGGGAGGGGTAAGCACAGATGGTCATAATTTTACAGAATAAGAATGGGCTTTTTTTGATTTATCCTGAATGTGATTCCAACCTTATGAGAGCTTAGTCACTTTATACTAATTCATGCATTGATTATAGATTTTAGAATTACTTGGTGATCTGGTGAGCAGGTTCACCAATCTTTAGGTGAGATGTATTTTTTGCAGATTTGTGTCTTAACTATTTCTGGTTTAACAGCGGTGTTTAACGTGTGAGTATCCATAACACTAGCAGCTACATCTTGAAGCCATTATACTGTTTTTACCCTGTCTTGACTCAAACAATGTCTTAGAGTGATCTTAGCAAGGATAGAGCCCAGATGTTCTTGTCTAGACAAGCTTCAAAACGGGGTTCCTCAAAGCCTCTCTGCAGTGGTATGGCTCGACTCCTCCAGGTCGTGTTACTGCATCTTGAGTCAGCAGCCCAGCCTTGCAGTTGCATCTGCAGGGAGCTGAAGTGGGGACAGCCATATCGAAGTCAAGGCCTGTGTCACCCTGTCTGTGAGCCTGGTTGGCTTCTTTGATTGCAGAGTTCAAATGCCAGCTAGCATTCATGTGGACAGCACGAAGGTTTGGATTCCAAGTCCCCAGGTGTGTGTGTCTCCTGCTTGCTGGAGCTGAGTGATGTGGCTTCCTGGCTAGTGTGAGCCTCAGAGCATTTTGCAGGGAGGTATCGTGGGCTGCGGGAAAGAGTTATGAATCCACCTGACAAAGCCATTGTGGCCAAGATCCTTTCCAGAGTTTCTGGTGGAAGAAAAGCAAAGGAAAAATACAATATCTGGCGTAAGAATTTTGACATACTAGTGTGATACAGCTATTTATGAAAATAACTGCAAAGTAAGCCTGGTCCTTCACCTCCTGAAATCAAGGGGAGCTTTCTTTTAAACTATTAGATGCTCTACATGCATTTTATGGAAGATCAGAGTATGCTAGAAAAGTAAGTTCAGAGGGCAACACATTCAGAGGAATTTCCAAGGTAGAAGGTGGGAGTTGGCAGAGCTGGTTGGCAGAGCCTTCTTTACCGTCAGATCATTTACCAACTTCAATCTCCAGTGTTTCTTATGGTATCTGATCTACATAATTTATATTACTGTTTATTTAACAAACAGTGCCTTTCTGCATCCCACAGAACAGAGATGTGCTGAGTATTAGCAGGATTGAGATCCTTCACTGCATGATTCTTCAGTGCATAAACTGGAAGGCCTCACAGTCTGTACAAGTGTTCTCTGCCTTCTTACAGCTGGGATGATCATCTCATCACACCAAAACTACGACTCCATAGCCAGGTTTTACTGCTATTCTTAACATTGCTATGGCAGGATTTACGAAATGTAGGTGGGCATTTCCTAGATCGCTTTTTTTCCTCATTTCTTTCTCTGTCACTTCCCAGATCCACTTGCTCACCCCGGAGTTGCCCCAGTCTCCCTGCCTTCCCTTCTGCCAGTCCAGATTAAAGACTGATGTAGGTTTACTGATGGTTTAGCGGCGAGAGTGGCAGCATGCGCTTTTGCATGTCTGTACTATCGATACATTAGTAGCTGAAGATCATCACCCAAGCTTCTCCGTTCTCGAGGTGTGCTAGGAAGAAAGCTATCCCTTTATATTCGACTTAGACACGGGGAAAACTTTTTTGGTGATGTCTGTAAGGGAGACTGCTGTGCTACTGAATTAGTGGTATGTGATAATAAGGCTAAGGACTGTGACTACCCTTTTGGAGATGCTGAGTTTGTCGTATGAATCCCCAGAGCCACTCATACTTGTGATCTAAGCCATTCTTAGTGCCTTAGGTGACCCTGATCGGTTGGATTATTAAAGTTCATAAATCCTATTGAAAGACTTGGGAATTTCCTCGCCTTGATTGTTCTCCTGCAGTACTGTAAGTAGGTAGTGCACATTCCCCAAGACAAACCACGAATTGCAAGATAACCAATTCACTGAATTCGCTGCCTGGGACTTCTTTTTTATCACCATTTTCTCTCTGGCCCCATTCTAACCCCACAGCTAGCAGCATTTGTTGGTTGGCTTTCTCTTTTGGCAGCAATTTCCCTTGCTCGACACTGCATTTCTTTTCTGTTCGCTCAAATATGCATGCATGAACATAGACATTATGAAAAATACCCCAATATTGAGTTTTTATATCAGAGATGTGCTTATGCCCAGTGCAATGCAGCCCAAAACCTGCCTCGTTGAATCAGTTATAGCTGTTGGTCAATAACTGTCAATAATATGACTAAGGTAGAAGGATACCAGGCTGAGCCCTCTGTGTGGCCTTCGGTTCCCTTCTGAACATCCTTCTTGAGCTGCCTGCCATCCTGTGGAGTGCCCAATGTATCCCCCAACACTGTAACCTGAAAAATAAGGTCTTCCTGTCTATAAATATAAAATAAGCAAAAGCTTAGAGCAGGAAAGGACCATTTGCACCACTGCCAACTCTGCAGGCTAGTGTTCAAATTTCTGCTCATTTTCTTTTGAGAATCAGGACAGATCGAGGACTGCAGTTTCTGTTCTTTGGAGGGATCAGAAGACCATTTTTTTGTGGGGTGAGGAACTCCACACTGGAATATCCTTTTCAAGATATATAGATATGATACATCAAACACCTTAAGGTTTCTAAAAGAAACTAAGAAGGGATTTGAAATGTCAAACACAAAGAAATGATGCTTTGCTTTTATTCAGGAAAAAAAAAAAGTCTTCCTCAGACCCTCTAGCAACAGATTATATTTTTAAAGTGTTGTCCATTGATCTTCCTCCAAAAAGAGTCTTAGATTTTGGTGCCTGGTCTCAATCTAAATGAAGCCTATAATGAAATTCTCACTGACTTCAGTGGGAAAAACATAAAACCTCATTTTCTTGTCAAAAATGAGCTACTAGTGCAAGTTGTACATATTTGGCTTGGTTAATTTTCCTTTAATTGAGACATTGTAGCTAGAAAAAACATTGGGCTCTTTCTGAAAAATGTTTTAAACCAAAATAATTTGTTTTTATTCACCTATTGTAAAATAGTATTTTAAAAAAGAAATGCAGGTTTTTGAAGTCCCTCTGCAAATTATGCATGATTAATTTGTTTGCAATACTTAAGACATAAAAATAAACTGTAGGACTGATCTTTTCCTCAGAAGATAATGTTCAAATAGCTCAATAGTTAGGTTATTATATTGTAATTCCTTAATTTAAATCATCCCATAACTCCAAAAGATAATAGACTATATACTAGCTTTGTCTTACTGAAAAAATGACTGCAGACAGAAGAAATGTGCAAACAGTTATGCAACTTTTTAGTAATGTATTAAGAGACACTTTATGCCTTGTCTTATAAGAATCTTCTGTGAATGCGGACCTCCACGAATCTCTTGTGCATGTTCATCCAGAAATTGCATGCCTCTCAGATGATTTCTGTTTTGAGAGCCAGCTAAGGTTTATCAATCTCTAAGTGAATATAGTTAGAAAGCATGGTCACAGTGGGCAGTAATATAATCTGTTGTCATACTCCAAAAATATCTTGAGCTGAAATGTTTGGTATTGCTTCTCAGGATTTTGTGAATGCACGGAGCATTTATATCTCGCAGCTGTAGGGTGGTCCTGCTGTGCATGGGCAATTTTCAAGACCAGAGTCCTAGAAAGCATGCACTGCAGTATGCTTAGTTGCTTTATTTGAAAAACATATTTGGAGAAATAGATTTTCTGCTTTTTTTATTCCAGCTACTCTTGAAGTTGGGTTATGCAACAGATAGGAAATCATGTCAGAGATCTGAAAAGTTTATCAGATTCTGTCCCTGCTTAAGCACATGGCTTCTGGCTGACTTACCTGAGACTTATATGAACTGCTACCCCTGTGTATATGTACAAATCAGGACAGGCAGCAGCAAACTATTGCCATGGTTTCCCACCTCTTAGATAAAGATTGTGATTTTCTTTTGTGCAAAGAAAAGTCATGAAGGGAGAAAGTAAGATATATATTGTTAGATTCATATATGACTGAGAAGATCTGAGGTGACCTTCTTAAAGGGATATGATTTCACTTCATCTCTTCACACATGCTGTGTTTGTCATTGCTCACCATTCTGAGTTTAAGCAATAGTTAGTAGAAGGATACTCGATTCCTTTTTTCCAGAGTGTTTCCTTTATTATTACTGTAGCTGGCATCTTTCAGCATTTTATAAGTTACCCCAAACACATCCTGCCACAAAGGACAGACCAGAATGAACTGCCAGGGCTGCAAGTTGGACAATCTACTTACACTTCTATCATATAGATTGAGCGCTTTCTACTCTTAAGATGCTCATGAATCCAAACTGTGGGAGACAAGCTATGGACTTGTGGCTTTTTTTTTTTTTCTTTTTTTACATGTTCACTGTGTGTAGTAACTGCGGTAAAGTTTTGAAATATTCACTCCCCTCACCCCGCTTCCTATTTTACTGGCAGATGACTTGCAAGCCATCTGCTTAAGGATCCTTTAATGTCCTCATGCAGCCTCACACAGCCCTTTGCTGTGTTGCCTGCTTAACAGGGAAAGAGGGGGAGAATGGATGATGTGTAGCAGCAAGGTGAGGCCCTCCGTGTTTCAGGGCACATTCGAAATAGTTTTGATAGCCATTTTACAAAATAAGCTTTGGCCCACAGTGGCTGAAAACCTCTTCAGAAGCCAAATCACTGCTCCTGCCACAGGCTGCAGCTCTAGCATGCTTCAGCGCGGTGCCGTTCATAGCCTTTCTGCCATTCTTCCTGCTCTGTGCTACCATTTGTACCTCATAGCACGTGGATATGCTAAATAATGAAATTAAAACTAGATGGAGCCATACACAGCTGTCACAGGAGTAAGTCGCGTCAGGAGGTGCCTTAGCACTACAGGCTTTTGGTGTGCTTGGCTGCATGCCGCTCATCACCTGAGGCGTGCACCAGGGGCCGGTTAATGCACACCCCGTTGCGGTTCATTGCTCGCTGTGTGCTTAGTCTGACTCCATTCAGCAGCCCGTGTTAAAAGCAGGTGTTTGCTTCCAAGGGGAAATAGGGATTCCAGGGGTGTCAGGATAAAACTTAATGAAGCAAGTATTCCGTGCCCCTCCACCAGAAAAACAAAACAAAAGACCCTTCTGTATATTTGTCTGCATTTGAGTGGTGCATTAGTTCCTCCACAGTTGTAATTGCAGAAGACTCTCTTTTGCAACAAGGACTTTTTGAAAGCGTGTAATGAAAAGAGTGCATTTCTAACTGTATCCTTGAAATGAGAATTGTCCGTCCGTGGGAGCTCGATTACTTGTATTGCTCTAGACACGAATAATCACTATACCTCATATTACCTTGCTGCTTTACACTTATTGACTGTTTATCTTTCCTATGTAGGATTACTAATTGCAGATAGCACCAGCTGCTTGTGTCTCCTTGCAGGTTATTGTAGTACAGGGCACTGTAGCAGATGCATGGTTATTCACAGGGCTTGCATTTCCAGCAGCTGAATTGCTGGATCTGCTGTAAATGATCTATGGCAATTACATTTGGCACTGTACAGCTATAATTTTACTGCATATTAATAGCCACCTAGCAAAGAGGTAAATGCCCTTTTCTCGGCTGGGTGCAGAATGAATGCCTGGACGTACCGAGTTGGATAAAAACGCGGCTTGGATTTTTAAGCGGGTAGCAGGGGTTTTATGCATGGGCAAGGCGTTTGGCGGTGAGACGTCTGTTTGCCTTGATGCTATGCAGCGAGGCTCTCGGAGAAATATCATCCAGCCGGATCCTCGATGGAGATGTGCCGGCAGGGGGGAAGGGAGCCAGAAGGGGATCATGTGCCCCATTTTAAGTAGCTCATCTGCTGCCACCCAAAATCTGCTGCAGTATTCCTCCCCCCCGCCCCCAGCAGCACAGGCGATCAGTGCAGATGCTGTTTCATTCGGGGAAAAAAAAATAGTAATAATTAAAAGTGCCCTCCTCACAGTGTCACTAAGGGTGCCCTGCAGCGCCCAGGGCGCATCTTCTTCCCCACTCTTCTTGGGCGCGGGGTACCAGGGGTTAGCAGGGCTGCTGCGTGTGGGCACAGGGAGAGCGGGCTGGGCGCGCACGCGAAGACGCCCCGTGATTAACGGACCTGCCGCTCCTCCGCGCTGCCCGGGCGCTTTGTCTCTGCCCGCGGCCGGGGAGGGGCTGGCGGGGGGCGCCAGGAGAGCGCACGGGGAGCCGCGCGGGGGTAGATGGAGGCACCCAGGGGTACACGGCGGCCCGCCCGCTCGCCCCGGGCGGCGCGCGCAATGGCGGCGGGGCCGGCGGCGGCCGTTGGCGC